>ML805111.1:0-40124 GCA_009831015.1 Picea engelmannii | reverse complement strand
TGACTGATGCTGAATTTGCCATTGTTTATTTCCCTGCATTATTGTGATTATCATTTAGTGTCTCAGCAAAGAGTTTAAAAGAAGCATAATTGTTTAAGCACGGTAACAACTGATTCACCCCCCCCTCTCAGTTGACCAACACAGGAAAGTTCAAATCCATGTGGTTTGGACCTTTCATCGTGAAGGAGGTACTAAAGAAGGGCACTTGTCGTCTGGTTGAATTTGAGGGAAACTCTTTAGTGGAGACTAGAAATTGTCTCTACCTCAAGAATTATTACTCATAGGTGGGTCGCCTTGGGTGACTTCTTGGACATATGTATAGATCTTATACAATTAGTTTTTGTCTTTTTGTTTTATGGATGTGTCGTTATTTATGTCATATTTTTCATTGTGGAATATTTCAAGTGAATCATAGGTGTTCATTGGGTTTGCGGACGGTGCTAGGTGACACACTCGGAGGCTTGCTTCCAAAACTTGGGTGATCTTCACACCTCAGGACCAGTTGCTATCTTCTAGAGGTATATGTCTAGGTTTTGCCACAAAAAATGTCGTTGAGTACAATGCAGTGATGGAGTTGCTCCGTGACGCTTTGTCGCATGGTATCTATCACCTCCGGGTCTAGTTAGATGCACAGTTGGTTGTGTCCTAGTTAAATGGGGTTTACTGCATTTATGATCCTTCTTTACACCGACGATTCCTTAGGGTACGTCTCTTAGAACATTACTTTGATTACATTACGTATATCCATGTTCCTAGGAGATTAAATCAAATGAAAAATACTCTAGCTAATCAAGTATTGGATTGGCATATTGCACAAACATAAAAAGAAGCACACACATACACATGTACATACATTGTAAAAATGTGATCCATAAGACATCAAATATGTAAACACACACACACACACACACACACACACACACACACACACACATCAAAAGTCTAAGAGTACATAGGTGGGTGCAAACGCCTCAAAAATATAAATCCAGTATACATCACGGGGATTATGCCCTAAAAAATATACAAAAAGAGTGCCCTTGGCATGTAAGTGTTCCATCCCAGCTAATCACAGGGCCTGTTGGCCCTGCCATAGTGAACAACGACATTCGCCAAATGCTGGAAGAGTTGTACCTAGGTCTATGGCACCCCAACTACGTGAGGTTGTATCGATGGTGGGAGATCCTCAATCTCATCCATGTCAACTACACGAGTGAGCATGGTGAGGTTCTTCTCCACCCATCTCAAAACTTTCTCATCCTCTCTGGTTGGAGGTCCCCTTGCTAGTGTTGCTGTTGGTTCGGCGACAACTGCTGAAATTGCCTCTGGTCGAGGACATTGCTTGGTCCTTGAGAAGTCTGTTGGACGCACTGGTCCCACATTTGTACATAACAGACACATAGTTGTCAGATACTTTTATTCACATAAAAATGATATATAAAAAGAAATTAAAAAATAAAATAACTTTAAAAACAAACGTACCTATATCTCCTCACTCGTATCTAGGAGGTATATGCACGTTCGGATCCCTGGAAAAGTTGATCCTGACATAGGGGTAGTCCTCTATTTCTAGAATCTGTCGTGCCCACCATTCAAAGAATGTATCGTCAAAGGCCTCTATTGCCCTTCTCCCCCCTGTCGCAGTAGGAATGTCGCCCGCCTACACACTGCTGGGAAGGAGGCCACATGCCCCCGTAATTTCTCTCGTGGACTCATGCTAGGTACCCTCTCTAAGAAGAATGAGAATAGAATGGTACCAAACCTAAAGTTTTTGTTACTTCACCCATGACACTCTATAAGTTGTCTCTTCATGGAGTCAAGCATGGTCGTGCTCCAATCGAACACTCATGCATTTAACATTTAAGCACTGCACTGCACAATACATGTGTGCCCGAGAGGTCTGATGTAATGTCACAGATCTAGTGATCCATCCAATGAGTAAAACTATCACTTTCAGTGATAGGTTGTTGATCTTATAGATTGGCACCTAAGAATCTACTTTCTTAGTGCCGACCTCGCAATGTAGTCTGATCATCTCGACAATGTTGTGAGGCCCAGGGGGAAAATAAAGCAATATGTCTGGTCCCCGTCTCCTCAAGAGGCCAGTCACAAAATATACGCCCTTTGTCGTTGGAGTCAATGACTGCCCCTCAAGCATAAACGCATCTGCGTCAGGGTGCCAATAATCCACAAAGGCATTCAACAGCTTGGGTTGTTCCCTCATGAGTGGACACTGTAAGAACTTCCATAACCCATAGTGTTTCATTGTGGAGATGACAACATGGTCCTCTTTGACCAAGACATCAATGTCTTCGTGCTCCCTCTCTCTCCAGTGGACATACATCCTGTCAAATGACAAGTTCATGGAGGGAGTTAGCTCTTGTATCTTCATTTTTCCATGTTATTGAGGGTGTATGCAGGTTTTCTTGGACACAGTCATGTATGCATGTGGGCAGATTGTTTTCTTATCGTAGGCATACATGGGATGTACTTGGACAACCCTCATACACACAGGGCCTCTGTTTTTTAGTAGGGAGCGCCCCCAAAAAAACTAAAATAAAATAATAAAGAAGTATGGAAATGCAAGAGGGGTTGTTATGTACTTACTTGGTCTGAGTAGAAGTTTGTTTCGTCCTCTGAAGCTCCCAGAATAAACTCTTTTAGCAAAGGGGTCTCTTTATCTTTTTGGTTAATTCTCAATTTGCAATGGTGAAAATGAGCTGTCAACCTCTATTTATTGACGTTTTTGGCCTTTTTTGCCACTTTTTTGAACCCTTTTGTCATTGTTTCTGGCTTCAAAATCATCTAGTGTGGTTCTTGAGTTTCTCATTGTATGTTACGTTACACTTCACTTTTGGTTTGGAAAACGTTTTTGGGAGATGGGTCACTTTTAAAGGTCCTTTGGTAAAAGTCATTTTTTCCAACTTTTTGCATTCAAGTTAGGATTCCACATCCACTTTCTGCATCTCGTTGTATTTTCCTCTTTTCCATAGGATCAATCCCACTAAACTGTGACACGAAACCGTCATTGTTTCTTTATAAGTGTCGTAGTTTAGTGGTAGATCCTACCTTTACATGGATGCCCTAGTTAGATCCTTATTGCATTTTGGCGTCCATGCCGTCATTAATGACTTTAGGCTCGAGAGTCCTTGTTAGTCATGTCCTGATTACAATATTAAGCCTTATACATCCAATGTATCATCACTCTTGGGCTCACCCTCGGGACTCCTAGAAAATGATTCTTCTTTTCAGCCCTTTTCAGACTCTCTAAACATGAAAATATTGCTGAGCTATCTTGTTGTCCTTCACGGTCACCAAACCAAATTGGAAGGCAAATCTCTTTGGCGGTAGTTTACCCCTTGTTCGGTTCGGATGGTCAATTTTATGAAAAAAGGTCTACTCTAGGAGCTTCGGTTCACTAGAGGAGTATTCTCAGGTATACGTTTAACCCTTTTTCGGGCATGGGGGACTAAATTTACGAAAAAGGAACCCCACGGAGTCGATAGTTAAGCTATTTTTAGACTCCCTAAAATTGAAAATATTGCCAAGTGACCTTGTTCCTTCACACTCATTAAATT
This sequence comes from Picea engelmannii, assembly GCA_009831015.1. Classification (NCBI taxonomy): domain Eukaryota; kingdom Viridiplantae; phylum Streptophyta; class Pinopsida; order Pinales; family Pinaceae; genus Picea; species Picea engelmannii. The sequence continues at coordinate 36,549 of ML805111.1, read as the reverse complement.
GGTCCAGAAGAACATCCTTTACAGATTCCATAGTTAAGCTCTTTTCAGACTCCTTAAAATTGAAAAGATCGCCAAGTAACTTTGCTCCTTCACACTCTTTAAATTGGTCCAGAAGAACATCCTATACAGAGTCCATAGTTAAGATTTTTTCAAACTCCTTAAAATTGAGAAGATTGTTGAGTGATCTTGTCTGTGTCACACTCATTAAAATGGTTCTGAATAGACCTATTTTCGGTGCTATTTTATCCCTTTTTCAAATCGACTAGACTACCTTCGAAAAAGGTACACCAAAAGAGTCTTCTTTTACATTTTTTCAGACTCCCTAAGAATGAAAAAACCATCGAGCTTACCTTCTCTGGGCTCATGAAAAATACATTGAAGAGGGTTTCATCATGTCCTACTTATTGCATTTGCATCTCTGCGTTTTTGGCCTATTGTTGGCTCCATGTTTCTCTCAATTGGACCTTTGAAGCATGCCTTATACACAAGCCTTGTATCACTTTGCCTCTATGGCCTGACACCTTGACCCATGGAGGAATTTTCCCCGAGTGTCCTTTTCCTGCACATGTCTCCTTGCTCTAAGCATTAGTGTATTCCTTGCGCTTGGAAATAGTATTCTTGCAACACTCGTTCCTCGTTTGTAACGTAGCATTCTTTTATTTTTTTTCAATCTCTTTAAAAATATTGAAAAAGATAAAAAAATCAAATATACCCCAAAAAGAGGATGGGAAATATATTTTCTTTTCTTGCAACACAATGAGTTTCCCTTGGAAAAAGCACATCCTTCCATTTGTTTGTCAAGCATTAGGATCTAGTATGACCTTAGTAAGCTATTCTCGCTACATAGACTTGTGTCCTCCTCCATTTGGTTATCCTTCCAAACACATGGAGAGTTTGCGTTGCCTCATGCATCATGAACTTATGTCAATGCCATGTTGTCTGAGTTTGATCATCTGTCATGCTCTTGTCTAAGGGAAGTTTTACCCAATCTGAGTCGGCCTTTTTGTAGTTTGTCTCTTGAACTCATGCATGTCCATCCCAAAAGTCCAATCAAGTCTTTGTTCAAAATCAATGAAGTTCACTGCCTGATCACCGACATCCTCTTTTCTATTCCCGATGAGCCATCGAAGACCTTTGGGTAGTGAATTCGTACACTCACATTACACTCCTACCTAAGTTTGAATATCTTGAAGTTGTTCCTCGAGCTCTGAAAGCCTCATCTCCAACCATCAAGCGTCATTGGCTTCTTGAAAATGGATACTATACATGTATATCTTTGATTTTGAGATGTAGATCTGCTGTGTATTGCTCACGTCTACAATTTATATAGTTATATGATATGGATCCGCATTGTATTTGATTAGTAGCCATGATTTATTTCATCTCGAGCATGGGTATGCTGGCCTCAGAGAGGCCATTGTTATTTTTTCACATGACACCTCCCAAACTCTGGTCTCGGTCTCACTCGCTTCATACATTGGTGAAGATTTGTAATGTATTTCAGCCATCAGATGCTCTTTTGACCTCACACATTAGGGGGCATATGTTATAACCCTAAATTTCTCCATCCAAGCATACCTGGCATTTGGCCTTCTTACTTGCTATTTTTTCTAAGCCATCACTGAGAAGCTCTTCTTAAAAACACTATTTTTGAAGATGTACATGCCATGCACAACTACTACCCATGTAGACATGCCTGCTACACCACTACAGCCCGCATACGTATGCTAGCTACACCATTACAACCCACGTATACTCACAAAAATTGCAAAAATTAAAAAGTTGCAAGGAATTCGTTGAGATTACGGGCTATTGGGTAGTTTCCCAACTAATCCACCACCTATAGCTCGTCACCCAACCAAATAACCATCCTTTTGTCATATAAAAGGAAGTGTTGGGGTCTCATTCCTAAGAGAAGCATAAGAACAATGAAACTCTGCCCGTTTCACATCCCTTCCTTGCCCCAAATAATTGCATCCACCTTGTGAGATTTGCATCAGAATTTCCCATTCTTGCCTTTTCCCTCCATCATAAGCCTATTCTATTTCCCTAGAAGAAGTGTGAGAGGAGAAAGATACATGGAAGTGCAGTTGGAGCTTTGTGAAGAGGAGACTGGACCAGGTTCATGGAGCAGTTGCCGACCTTTGTTGTAAGTAAACATTTTGATATCAATAAAAGAAATATTTTTCCTATCCCGAAATATGATGTTTCAATTGACCTCATTTGATTTATGCTTTATTCTAACATCTAACCCATGGTTTATATATGATATGCATGTTTGTAGTTTCCTGTTTATTAGTTTATGAATGCATGCCAACCTTGGGAGGAGGCTTGTAGTCAATGGAGCTATCGAATGTGAGAGGATTGACACTGGACGCAGAGTAAAAGGTAAAGTTACCTGATCTTTTCACTTTTTCTTTCATATATGAATGCAGGATATGTTCGGGGTAGTTAGAAAGGTGGGATACTTTTAGACAGTTAGATTTGCCTACATGTTTAACCCTAGTGTAGTCCATAGGGGGGTTTTCCCACTATAGCAATAATGAAATGCAATGGGGTACCCTTCACCCACATCTGTGAATGAAAGAGGCGCTCCCCCTCTTCAGGATCTACTGCTTCTTTTGGTTGAATTGTTTTGGTCATGACTATAGCAGTGGGGTCTACGTAGATGATTTATCTTCTACCAGTATTTTCTGAATTAGATTCTGAATCAGGGTTCGACTCCTTGTCTTTGATCTTGACCACTAATGACTATTTTGAGCAACATTCATTGGTGTTGTACCATGGGATGTTCTTGAAATTGCACCATTTTATAGTGTCCTTCTTCGTCTTTCTGTTACCCTTCTTTTCCTGTGGCTTGGATTGGTTTTCAAAAGGCTCGTTCTTAGGGCCATATTTACCATACTTTGGTTGTTCCATATTTGTATACCTGAACTCCTTCTTTTTCTGGTCCTTAAATTTCTGCTCGATTTTAACAACGTATCGATAAGCAACACCGAGTGATGAGATGTGTAGAAAATCCATTTCAGTTTGGATGTATCATTGTAGAGCCCCACTGTATTTCAAAACCAAATGTCAGTGAGAGTCTTTGATACCTAGATCGGTGCCCAAGGTATGGAAGGTATTGGTGAACTCCGACACAACTTGACCCCTCTCTTGATGCAGCATGGTCCATCTCATGTACTGGTCTTCATAGTTTCCAACAGGGTAATATTGTTCGTTGATCACATCCACAAGAAAATCCCAAGTGGCCTCGGCCCCATATATTCCAGATGCCTCTATGGAAATTTTCTCCCAGTAAGTTTCCCACCAATGTTTGACATGGGGGAGAGCCTTAAGGAGTGCGAAGGTGATATTTTCCCTGTCAAAAAATTGTGAACAGAGAAATAACCTTCTAGCAGATTTAACCATTTGTCTAGGGAATCCACATCTATCTGTCCTTCAAATAAAAGAATATCAAAATTAACGTGTACCTTGAAAGGTGAGGTGCCTCCAAAGTGGCTGCTTGATGAAAACCCGCCTATTTTTATCGGAAAGCGTTGAAGGATGTGGGGAAAATTCTCCATCATTTCGTCCCTCTGTCGTGTGAGATCTTGCTCAAGCAACAGATTAATATAATCTTTTAATATGTCATTTTTATTTTTTTCCACCATGAAGGGTTTATTGGACGTGTGAGAGTGATTGTCCTCAAGAGATACAAGATCGATACATGACTTTCTATACTCGGACCTCGTCGGGGACATGAACTGAAAAAGGATAAAGAGCAGCTTGCTCTAATACCACCGAGCCAAATTATTTTCAGCATGGAATGAGAGAAGAGATATAATAAATAAATGTATAGAAATATATAGAATATCCAATAATATAATATAAATATATTAGAGATGAAACCATAAACACATAGATATAGTAATACAAAATTTCTATTAATGTGTGAAATGTACAGAATTGTAAAAATACAGAGTGAAAGACTTGCTAGAATGGTGGAATCTTATCTCTAAGAAGAGATGTGACGACTACTCGCATTTGCAATAATATGATTTTACAATGAAGCTCCAAAGGCCTTTTATCATAAATAAAATCCAAAACCATAACCTCGGAAGATGAAAATCCAATAGTTTTGTGGACCCCGTTTTGGGTAGTTTGGTGTACCAACTTCCTGGGGATGTAAATTTGGCATACGCTATCTCCTTGGAAAGGTATCGTCAAGGAGATTCATTTTGGGGGCTTAAATAGAGCCTTCAGCGATCGTTGTGGAGTTCAATAAAAAAAAAACATTCATTTAGGCCCTCAAAATGGCCCTGGAAGTTTAGGAACTGAAAAAACTGCTAAAAATAGTAAGTTTCTAGAAAACTCTTTTGAGCGAGTTAGAATAGGTGGGTGGCCATCGATATCCACCTGGATGAATCCTCCCTCTTTATGAAGCAATGGTATCCATTGCATTGAGTGCCCGAGGGAGAGGGGAAATCATTTGTTGAATCTGCATCTTGATGAGTTGTTTCCCTTACTGGAGAAGTTGCACGACATAGCTTGTTGAAGGTTGTCACGAACCTATGGCTGAAAGGGTTGAACGTTTTTAACCAGTTTGGCTACATGAGATGACTATGTGTAGAAGGAATCTTTTCTCTTTGCTGCATTATTGTTGAATTGCTTATGGTGGATAGAAGGTGCTTGGGCTGAGGATGAAGTGGTTGTAGTGTTCTTCTATCCACCTTTTGAACGGATTGTGAAGAAGCTGAATTTTGTAGTATGTGATACTACCATGCGACATTGTTTAGATGGGAGAATAGTTGGAACTACCTATGGTGTCCTGTAGAGATGACCCCCTAGAGTAACAATGACACTACGTGGTTGAGACTCATAAATAACATGAGGCTTCCACATATATGGTTGGTCCAAAAGAACATCACAGACATCCAGTAGGGAAACATCACATAATACCTCATCCTTGAAGTGTTGGATGCCGTATGACAATCAACACTGCTGGTTGACATGAATATATCATCGTTGGTGAAGCCATTCAATGTTGTATGGTTGCGGGTGTGGTGTTGTCAACAATCCCAATTGTTTGACGACCTCTGCTGAGATGAGGTTCTTCTAGCTTTGCTATCAACAATGAAATGCAACGGGTACCCTTCACCCACATCTGTGAATGAAAGAGGCACTCCCCCTCTTCAGGATCTGCTGGTTATTTTGGTTGAATTTTTGTGGTTTTGATCGTAGCAGTGGGGTCTACTTTGATGATCTGTCTTCTACCAGTGTTTTCTGAATTAGATTATGAATGAGGGTTCAACTCCTTGTCTTTATTCTCGACTACCAATAATTGTTGAGTGACATTCATCGATGTTGTACCATGGGCTAATGTGGAAATTTCACCATTTTCCAGTGTCCTTCGTCTTTATGTTATCCTTATTTTCCTGTGTCTTGGATTGGTTTTATTAAGGCTCGTTGTTAGGGCCATATTTACCATACTTTGGTTGTTGCATATTTGTAGACCTGAACTCCCACTTTTTCGGGTCCTTAAATTTATGCTCTATTTTAGAAACATATTGATAAGCAACACCGAGTGATGAGACGTCCAAAAAATCCATTTCAGTTTAGATGTATCTTTGTATATCCCCACTGTATTTCAGAACCAAATGTCACTCAGAGTATTTTATACACAACTTGGTGTGCAAGGTATGAACGGTATTGGTGAACTCCGACACTACTTGGCCCCTCTCTTGACTCAGTGTGGTCCATCTCATGTACTGGTCTACTTAGTTTCCAACAAGGTAATATTGTTCCTTGACCAAATCGAAAAAACAATCAAAAGTGGGCTCGACCCCATATATTCTAGAATCCTCTTTGGAAATTTTCTCCGTGTAGGTTTCCCACAAATGTTTGACATGGGAAAGAGCCTTAGGGAGTGCGAAGGTGATATTTTCCCTGTCGAAAAAATTGTGAATAGAGAAATAACCTTCTAGCTGATTTAACCATTTGTTTAGGGCATCCGCATCTATCTGTCCTTCAAATACAAAAAATTCAAAATTAACTTGTACCTTGAAAGGTGAGGTGCCTCCAAAGTGGTCACCTCATGAAGACGTTCCTATTGTTATCGGAAAGCGTTGAAGGATGTGGGAAAAATTCTCCATCATTTCATCCCTCTATCGCGTGAGAGCTTGCTCAAGCAACAGATTAATATAATATTTTTCTCCGTCGTTCTTATTTTCTTCCACCATGGAGGGTTTCTTGGGCATGTGAGAGCAATTTTCATCAAGAGAGACAAGATCAAGACCCATCTTTCTATACTCAAAACTCATCGGGGACATCCTCTGCTACCAGTGGTCCAGATTATTTTCGGCACGAAATGAGAGTGGAGATATAATAAAGAAATGTACAGAAATATCTCGGATATCCAATAATATAGAAATAATATATTATGTATGCAACCATAAACACATAGATACAATAATACACAATTTCTATTAATGTGTGAAATGTAGAAAACTGTAAAAACACAGAGTGAAAGACTCACTAGAATGGTGGAATCTTATCTCTGAGAATAGATGTGATGCCTACTCACAATCCCAAGAAGATTATTTTACAATGAGGCTCCAAAGGATCTTTTATCATAAATAAAATTCAAAACCCTAACCCCAGAAGATGAAAAGCGAACAATTTTGTGGACCCCGTTTTGGGTAGTTTGGTGTATCAACTTCCCTGGGGTGTAACTTTGGCATACGATTTCAATTTGGGGTGCATGATAGCTCGTTGTAAAGGTATCTTCGAGGAGATTATTTTGGGGGGATCAATCAAAGCCTTTGGCTATCAATATACATATCTCTCTCGGAAAAATTTCATTTAGGCCCTCAAAATGGCCCCTAAAGTTTAGGAACTGAAAAACTACTAAAACTAGTAAGTTTCCAGAAAACAGTTTTGATACAGTTGGAATAGGTGGGTGGACATCAATATCCTCCTAGATAAATCCTCCCTGATTAGGAAGAAATGGTCTCCATTGCATTGAGTGCCCAGGGGAGAGGGGAAACTGTTTGTTGAATTTGCATCTTGATGAGTTGCTTTCCTTGTTGGAGAAGTTGCACAATGTAGCTTGTTGAAGGTTTTCACAAACATGTGGATAGAAGGGTTGGACCTCTTAACTAGTCTGGCTACATGAGATGAATGTGTGAAGAAGGAATCTTTGTGCTTTGCTGCAATCTTGTCGACCTTCTTTTGGTGGATAAAAGGTGCTTGGGCTGAGGTTGCAGTGGTTGCGGTGTTCTTATGTTCACCTTTTGAATAGATTGTGAAGAAGTTGAATTTTGTATTATGAGATACTAACTTGTGGCACTGTTTAGTTGGGACAATAGTTGGAACTACCTCTAGTATCCTATAGATATAACCCCCTAGTGTAACAATGACACTACAAGGTCGAGACTCATAAATAGCATGGTGCTTCCACATATATGGTTGGACGAAAAGAACATCACAGACATACAGTCGGGAAACATTACATAATGCCTCATCCTTGAAAGGATGGATGTCATATGACAATCAAAACTGTTGGCTGACATGAAGATTTCATCCTTGGCTAAGCCACCTAATGTTGTATGGTTTCCGGTGTGGTGTTGTCAACAATCCTAACTGTTTTATGACGTTTGCTAAGATGAGGTTATTATGGATTCCACTATCAACAATGAAATGCAATGGGGTCTGCTTCACCCACATATTTGAATAAAAGAGGCACCCCCCCTCTTCAGGATATGCTAGTTCATTTGGTTGAATTGTTGCGGTTTCAATAATAGCATTAGGGTCTGCATCGATGATATGTCTTCTACCAATATTTTCTAAATTAAATTATGAATCAGGGTTTGGCTCCTTCTCCTTGATCTCAGACACCAATGACTATTTAGAGCAATATTGATTGGTGTTGTGCCAGGGGATTTTGTGGAAATCCCACCATTTTACAGTGTACTTCTTCTTATTTTTGTTACCCTTCTTTTCCTGTTGCTTGGATTGGTTTTTTGAAGGTTGGTTGTTAGGGTCGTCTTTACCATACTTTGGCTATTGCGTATTTTTAGACCCAAACTCTTGATTTTTATGGTCCTTAAATTTCTGCTCGATTTTAACAACATATCAATATTAAGCAACATCGAGTGATGAGATGTCTAGAAAATCGATTTCAGTTTGGATGTATCTGTGTAGAGCCCCACGGTATTTCAGAACCAAATGTCACTTAGAGTCTTTGATACCTAGCTTGGAGCACAAAGTATGGAAGGTATTGGTGAACTCCGACATGACTATGCCCCTCTCTTGACGCAGTGTGGTCCATCTCATGTATTGGTATTCATAGTTTCCAAAAGGGCAATATTGTTCCTTGACCACATCCACAAAAAAATACCAAGTGGGATATATTGGCACTGAGAGTCACCCTCTGACTGCTAGAGGATAAGCCCACTACCCATCAAAAAGTAAATGGATAAAAATGGTTTGAGTAGGTGGATCAACAAGACTTTAAAGAAAGGAAAATACAACAAATATCACTGCAAATCAGTGATGGACTAGTGGGCTATGGAGTCATAAACAATCTTCTCAATGAAGTCATTTAAGATCCCTATCAGACAAAATATTTGTATAATGATGAAGAGAAGAATAAAAGAATAACATAAAGATGAATATTCGCTAAGAATAGATCCTCTCTATGAATTCTAGATGAATTCCACTGTGTGTCCTCGTTGATGGATGGTCCAGATGAATTATGAGGTTCGGGCCTTTGGGAGTATTTTATTCACTCAGCTTCTGCTTGCTTCCTCCCAAAGCATGAGAGCACCTGACATGTGTCCCTTGATTGAATATCAACGATCCTAGGTGATTCTAAGCTCAAAACTTGCAGAAACTTGAATTTCCTTCCGGATCCCTGCAATGCCTTCCCACCATCCATCTCTCTCCAATGAGATATGATGGTTCCGACTTAATCCTTTCTTGATCTGACGACTGATCTTTCTCTCGCACAGATATTACAACTGAAAATTGAACTCATTTTTTTTTCTTGCATTTAAAGTCTGAAATGGAATGCTCTGAATGTTGTTCTTGGACATTTCATGTGTAAACAAAAGACTTGGCCGGCCTGCTTCAAACGGAAAATTTGGTAGCACCACCTTCCAGAACTAGGATTCACAACACCTTTGAGTTACTTTTGTCATTGTAGATGTTTGTGCTAACATCAGGATCCAACTGGGATGGGGGCCTCCCTATGAGGCTTCCAAGAACCTTAGCAGTTCTAGTCGCCTTATCCATTGGGATATGGAGTCATCTGTGTAACTAACCTCCTAACACTACTAACAATTGCCACTTATTCAAGAAAACTGAAAGACCTGCTACAAACTAAGGAAACAAGGGCTCAAGAAGCGAGCTTATTAACCACTGCAAACTTGAAGGAAAGAAAATGCTCAGGAAGTGAGATTATTCCCTACACTACCCTACCTCTAACAAAGTATGCAATTTGGTCAAGCAAAATGAGATTTCCATAGTATCCATTCAAGTAATTTCAAGACTGAGATGATCTTGTCTCTATCATTGATCAATAGATAAAAACAAAAATATACTAATAGTGATAGAGAATCCTTTCGAAAACCATACTCACCCATGAATGCAGGTAAAATGAAATATGAAATTTTCAGAAAATATGAAAAACTTGACTCCAACAAGGCTGCAAGTGAATCTTTGAAACCAAGATCAAAAACCTGATGATACTCAGGAAAAAACTACTCATGCATGAATGCCTCTTTTCTTGAAAATTGATAACCTTCTTTCTCTTTCATAAGTAGATCTTGGCCATCAGGAGAGACAACTTCTTCTCTAAAATAATGATCACAAGATAATTGTTCAACATAATTTAAATCATATTGATAATGCTCAACTAGGAACATATGATTATCTATACAACCGTCTATTACCTCATGCTCAAAATATTTCAGAAACTGATCATAAATGTGACATGCATCCCTGTCTAAAGGAAAAATCTGGGCATACTGAAGAATCTGGTTCCACATGTAAAACATACTTACAACACTGTTGTTGTTCTAGATCTGATTCATACTCACTGTCATTTTTCCATTCATCTGAAATATACTGACAATCCTCTTGTTTTTCATCATGTACATGCATATTTTCAAAATATACTCGATCTCGAATATTCTTGCTAGCACAAATGTTCTCCTCTACTTCTTCAACATCTTCATATAAGTGTTTTAAGGATGAATATTTCGTTTCTCTCAAGAGAAGGAAAAACTATGAATGTTAATCCATAACATAGTATACCATGGAAGCAGTCTCAGAAAGTCGTACTTCTACTGGAATGTTACTATAAACATCGTAAAACCTCATGTTGAAGACAACAAAGGATTCCTCTTGTCCTCTCCTCAAAGAATAAAACTCCGCCAAGTACTAGTCAAGAGACTTTTTCTCACCCAAACACTTTAAAAAGGCATTTCATAACTCGATCCAAGAACCAATGGAATCATCTCTCAAACCCTTAAACAACACAAAATCATCTCTGAACAAGGATTTGGAGAACAACCTCATTGTAACATCGTCATGAACTATCTCAAACTGATCAAAAAATTTCTCAAAGGCCTCCACATGCCTCTTAGCTGTAACATGATCTTCTCCAGAGAATTGAGGAAGATACTCAAGGAAATCAAGAGGATAAGGACAAAGGTGATATGGCAGGCTTAAACATTTAAACATGTTGTCTCTGATTATAGTTTGAAAACTAGTGGGTTGGATATGAGGTTTAACAATTTGATGGCAAGGTTCAACATTAACATCAGAAAGTGATGAGATAAGAGAAGGCTTTGAATCAACTTCAACTTCCTCAAGGTTACAAGGGTGATCAAATTCAAGAGGGTTTTTAATACAAAGCTCATCCTTATGAATAGGCTGAGGTGAAGATACAAGATCAACATATGCAACACAGACATAAGGCATGTCTTCTTCTTCCAAGGATGGATATATAAAGGAAGGATGATGACCATATGAATAAACAAAATAGAGGATAATCCCCTTGACATGTAAAGGGAAAGAGAGAATAGAGATGATAAAGAAAAACAAGAGTTCATGGAGAAAGCTCATAAGATGATACCTGGTCATCCCCTTTTGTATGATCATCTTTTGTCAATAGGATCCTCCCAGTGGAGTATTTGATAGTGGAGCCGCTAGGTAGATGATTACCGTCAATTTTCTTTGTCCCTCTCTTATCTACCATCAAGAGATGGATCTATGTTGTTTTCCCAGGGAAGATATCTTCACTTTCGTCCCTGACAATGACACCATTAATGTTAGCACTGAGAGTCACCCTCCAACTGCTAGAGGATAAGCCCAGTACCCATCAAAAAGTAAATGGATAAAAATGGTTTGAGTAGGTGGATCATAAATACTTTAAATAATGGAAAATAAACTTTAATTTCCTTCTCGATCCCTGCAATTCCTTCCCACCATCGATCTCTCTCCAATGAAATCCGACGGTCGCAACTTAATCCTTGCTTGATATGACGACTGATCTTGCTCTCACTCATATCTTACGGCTGAAAATTGAACCCATTTTTTTTCTTGCATTTTAAGTCTGAAATGGAATGCTCTGAATGCTGTGTTTGGACGTTTCCTGTGCAAACAAAAGACTTGGCTGAATTTCTTCGAACGTAAAATTTGGTAGTGCCACCTTCCATAACTAGGGTTCATAGCGCCTTTGAGTTACTTTTGTCATTGCAGATGTTTGTGCTAATAGGATCAACCCCATATATTCCAATTCCTCTATGGAACATTTCTCCCAGTAAGTTTCCCACCAATGTTTGACATGGGGGAGAGCCTTAAGGAGAGCGAATGTGATCTTTTCCCTGCCAAAAAAATTGTGAATAGAGAAATAACCTTCTAGCAGATTTAACCATTTGTTAAGAGCATCTACATCTATCTTTCCTTCAAATACAAGAATATCAAAATTAACTTGTAACTTGAAAGGTGAGGTGCCTCCAAAGTGACCGTTTGATGAAGACACACCTTTTTTTATCGAAAAGTGTTGAAGGATGTGGGGAAAATTATCCATCATTTCATCCCTCTGTCGTGTGAGATCTTGCTCAAGCAACATATTAATAGAATATTTTTCTCTGTCATTCTTCTTTTCTTTCGCCATGGAGGTTTTCTTGGGCATGAGAGAGTGATTATCATCAATATATACAAGCTCGAGATCCAACTTTCTATACTCGGACCTCCTTGGGGACATGCACTGAAAAACGATCAAGAGCAACCTACTTTGATACCATTGATCCAGATTATTTTTGGCACACAATGAGAGTGGAGATATAATAAAGAAATGTACAGAAATATCTCAGATATCCAATAATATAACAAAAATATAAAAGAGATGCAACCATAAACACAAAGATACAATAATACATAATTTCTATTAATGTGCGAAATGTATAGAACTCTAAAAATACAGAGTGAAATACTCACTAGAGTGGTGGCAACTTATTTTTGAGAAGAGATGTGATGGCTACTCGAATTCACAAGAATATGATTTTACAATGAGGCTCCAAAGGCCTTTTTATCATAAATAAAATCCAAAACCCTAACCCTGGAAGATGAAAAACCAACAGTTTTGGGGACCCCGTTTTGGGTAGTTTGGTGTGTCAACTTCTCGGGGGAGTAACTTGGGCATACAATCTTCATTTGGGGCACACAATAGATTGTTGTAAAGGTATCATTGAGGATATTAATTTTTGAGGCTCAATCAGAGCCATTATCCATCATTGAGGAGCTCGATCCCGAAAAACCTTCATTTAGGCCCTCAAAATAGCCCCGGAAGTTTAGGAACCAAAAAACTGCTAAAAATAGTAAGTTGCCAAAAAATTGTTTTGAGCTAGTTGGAATAGGTGGGTGATCATATATATCCACCGGGATCACACCTTGTACAATATCATTCTTGATACTGGCAATATGCATGCTAAAATAAATTGTTCTTGGGAAGTTGTTTCTGAGGAGGCTCGAATTAGGGAACAATGGGATGCCCATTAGAGGATAATTAGAAACCATCCTTGTCATTAGTTTCCTAACATGACCGTTCCTAACCCCAACATTATCACATGTTATGTCCTCTTCCTCATGTATATATCAACGAATAAGAGGTCAATCACCTGACTTTCCTCTCATTCTCGAAGTAGGAAGAAGAAAACTTGTTCTCCAAGGACAAAAACCTAAGCTTCATCGATCTTTGTCTGATTCAACTAGTTCCTCATGCTCTCCACTTCCTTACATATTCAAAATGTTGGGCACTAGTATTGGAACATGAAGAAATGGTTCTGGAGGTGGCACCAATAGTTCATCTTCCTCATAACCTTCTGCTTTGACTTCAATCGAGAGTATCTATAGCCATGTTATTATTGTCCAATCTACCACAAATCTGGCCAAGGTCATTAAGAAATATGGCTTATTTAAATTTGAGGAATATGCTACTACTACTCTGTGGCATATTTATTCTCCCTTGAATCTTGTTACCACATCCAATCCTTTTCCAAACCTCAAATATCATTTTCCTAATTTCTCGGGAAATGACACTTTCTCCACAGAAGATAATTTGATTTCTTTTTCAATGTCTGTCATTACATTGGTTTGAATGACAACGATACATGTATGCATTTATTTGTGAATTCTCTAGAAGGAAAAGTTGTAGCTTACTTCTTTGACTTGCCTCCGGAAATATTCTCCACCTCAGAGGAATTGATCTATTGGTTCAAATCCACTTTTGGACAACCCAAGAGTCCAGCCGATCGGTTGAAAGAGTACAAAAACATTACATATAACAAAGGTGAAACCATTAAGGCCTTCAATATTCTCTTCACCAAGTTATATAGTAAAATACATGAACTGATCATACCTAAAAATCAAGCCGCATTCATGCATTACTACAACGCCCTACCCTCTTCTTATCATCACAGATTGGAAGAGAAAGGCATAGATGATATCAGATCCTCCCTTCAGAATTGTTTGGAGTACGAAGAGTAGCTAGATAGAACAGGTCTTCCTAAGGAGGACTATGACAAGAAAACTAATATGTCTACCATTTTACAACTTATGAGAGACATTAATAAACACATGATCTCTTTTTAAAGGAAGGGGATTGCTTCTACTTCCACTGTCAAGACTTCTACCCAAGCTGCTACTAAATTTTTTGTGAGTAATAATTTTCAACCAAAGGACATATTTCCCTGAGTGTTGTGTAACTTTTGCGAAGAGCATCACGAGGAAAGCAGTTGTGAAATCAAGAAAAATGTGATGAATATAATATTTGGCAAGAAACCAGATACTACTATTGTTCTCTTAGATTGGGCCCCGTAGGATGATGTTATAGTAGTTAATACCAGAAATAAATTATATACCAAAAAGGGAAAAGATGATTCTTCCAAGACTACTTCTTCCCCTAGCACATGCACTCAAAATACTGGCTCACAAGTTGCCCACCTTTCTACCGGTCATCAAGTCATTGTTCCTTCTTCAAAATATAACATTTTTAAATCAGTCCGCTAACATAAAAGATGATGCTACTCTTTTGGACATGGTAACTCTACCAGAACATCAATAACATCTTAGAGATTTCATGGCAGGTAAAACTTCCAACATAGCTAATATGACAAAAGATTACAATGAAGAGGCATCTCATGTAAATAGGATAGGTGTAAATAACTTTAGGAGATCTGTAAATTACCCCCCTTTCTATATTTCTATAAATATTTTAGACATAATATCCCATTGCTTCCTCATTGATGGTGGCTCATGCCCAAGTGTCACATCAAAGATCATTATGGAAGAGTTTGCCCTCTCTTGTACAAACATAAATGCGAGAAGCATGCTCTCCTATAATAATAATAAAAAATCCATAATTGGTGAGATCAAAGATGCAACTTTAGTAATTTGTGCATATCCAGAGATACACACCACCCTTAACATTCAAGTTATTGATATGCTTATCAACAAATACTCGATTATTTTGGGAAGAGATTGACAAGCATTAATAGGTGGCTACCTATCTTTAGATGGGTCACATCAATCTATCCCTAAGGATGGAAATAACATTATGTTTCTCAAAGAAGATCTTATCTCACCTTACATTGAGAAAGTTCCTCAGCTAAATGTCAATTATGTTGAGGAAATCTTGGGTGTTTACTCTATTTTCACATAAGAAGATTACGTGCCCCGTAAACAATTTCACTATGATGATGGAATGTTGAATATGCACTTTGTTGGTGCATGCTCCAGTGAAGGAAATTGAGCTAGTATTATCCTTTACTCACCTTTACAACTTCTCCTTCAGGTTAGAATTATCTTGCACCAACAACATGGTTGAGCTTGAAGCCCTATTGTTAGGTATCGAGAATGCTTATAATCTCGGTTGTTGTCATCTTACCATATTTGGTGATTCTAAAATTGTGGTTAATCTTGTTAGAAAAATTTATAATCCCAATTACAAGCTGATGAAAAGGTACACTCAGGTCATTTGGTCCTTGATTTAAAATATGTTGTCTTTCAATATCACTCACATAAAAATGGATCTTAACACAATGGCTGACAGGTTGGTAGTTTTTGTTTATTCTCGTACTCGAAAAATATTACTTTTGCGACCTGATTGCACTTTTATGTCTCTATATTGTCCACATATACCTTACAATGTTGAATCATGGTAGTTTTTCAAAAATGATGAGGATATATGTGCTTTCTTACAGAATGAACCTATTAAGCCTAAGGAAGTGATTTCTAATAAAGATGATAAGTTTCCAAAGGGATTGAATCCTCTTGAGAGTTCATTTTCAATGAGTGATATTGGGAAAATGAAAATGTTGTAGAATATGAGTCAAAAAGGAAAGTTGGAGACATTGCCTCCATGCACATTGGAGCTTTAGATGATCCCAAGATTCTTAAAATAGGATCCCAGTGTTCACAAGAAGAAATATGAAAATTCATGGAATTATTCTGTGAATTCAAGGACGTATTTGCTTGGTTGTATGAGGATCGTCATGGTTTTGATCCCAACATCATTCAACACGCCATTCCTATCAAGGAATGGGAGAAACTAGTAAGGCAGAGACAAAGGCCTGTAAACCCTTCCCTCGAAGCTACTATGAGAAAGCAAGTTGGAAACTTATTAAAAGCTCAAATCATCTTTCCAGTAAAGAACTATGAATGGGTCTCAAATATGGTTCCAGTACAAAATAAAATTGGTGAGATTAGGTTATGTGTTGACCTTCGGGCTTTGAATAGAGCTAGTGTTAAAGATAAATTTTTGCTTCCTAACATGGATATGATCCCACAATAGGTATCTAGGTCTCAAATAATGTCCCTACTTGACGGTTTATCTAGGTACAATCATATTAGAGTCAAAAGGGATGATAAATACAAAACCACATTCACCACCAGATGGGACACCTTTTCCTATGAACACATGCCTTTTGTCTTGTCTAACGCAGGTTCCACAATCCATAGAACTATGCAGATATCTTTCGACGATTTGATTGGTAAGACAATTCAGGTTTATCTTGATGACTTAACCGTCTATTCTAAAAATTGGTCAGATCATTTTGTTCATCTTAGGAAAGTCTTTATGCATTGTAGAAAATTCGGTATGTCATTGAATCCTTCTAATTCTATTTTTGGAGTTACTCAAGGAAAAATCCTCAATCATATTGTTTCTGATTGTGGTATTAGTATTGAACCCAAGAGAGTTGTCGTGATTATCAACCTCCCTACACCTACCTCTAAGCAAAGTGTTCAATATTTCATGGCACCATTAACTTTGTTAGGAGGTTTGTTCCTGACTTCACTGTGATGGTTAAACCCATTCATAACTTACTGAAGTAGGATTTAACCTTCTCTTGGACTGATGAGGTAGAAAAGAATTTTCTAGGAATCAAGAAGCCAATCAACTCTGCACCAGTTTTATCCAAGCCTGATTTTAGTAAAGACTTCATCATCTATACCAATGCCACAGAAGAGGCAATTTATGCCATCCTTCTGCAAGATGATGAAAAAAATCAGGAAAATCCTATAGCTTATATGATTCAAAGTTTATCAGATGAAAATATCAAGTGTACTCTAATTGAAAAAAACACCTTCACCTTGGTAAACATTATAGGAAAGTTCATGCATTTCATTTTGGGAAAGCAAACGCATGTAAGAGTCCCTTTGCCTGCAGTCATGTTTTTTTCTTACAAAGACTCATCTTTCAGGAAAACTTGCTCACTGGATTTCCAAGATTAGGGAACATGATTTAACGATCACCACAACCAAAACTATTAAGGGACGTGATCTAGATCTTCACTTGGCTTAACACCTTGAAATAGGTAATTCTCTTGAGGAAGACGAGAATGCTTTGTCGGCACTATTTTACTTGGAAACTCTTGACATTAATTTGGTTGATCATCCTTGGTACAAGGATATCATCTATTATCTGTTGCATCAGAATTTCCCAAGTATTTTAGATTCACACCATCGTAGAAGGTTGTGCTTGATAGCCCCAAAGTACCTCATCCTAGGAAACATCCTTTATGATAGATCTGCTGGAAGGATACTACTAAGATGTACTGATGATAATGTAGCCCAAACAATTTTAAATGAACTTCATGGATCCATAGATTCTAACCTCCATATTGGTGTCCATTTCACAACAAAGGCTACTTCTTTCAATATCATTAGGGCTGGTTATTTTTGGCCCTTGATGTTTCAAGATTCTTTCAAGTTCATTCGATCTTGTGAAAAATGTCAAACGTTTTCTGGCAGGGAACAATTTTCTAGCTATTCATTTACAACCAATTTTTCCTGATTTCTCATTGGCTAAATGGGGATTAGAATTCATCGGCCCTATCAACCCTCCATTTTCTGTAGGACATGTATTTATCTTGATGAAACCATATTAGTTTACCAAGTGGAATGAATTTGTCCCTCTTAAAAACGCACAGGATAAGCAGGTTACCAACTTCTTAGAATCTAATATCTTTGCATGCTTTGGCCTTCCACTCAAAATGATTTCAGATAATGGATCAACATTTATTTCTACAAAATTTTCTCATTTTTTGAGTGAATTTGGAGTCAAGCACTTCACCTCATCCACCTATTACCCTTAGGGAAATGGGAAATCCGAGTCAACCAACAAAAACCTGTTCAATATCTTGAAAATGATTATTGATGATAATCCCCGTCAATGGCATACTCTTCTCACATACACATTGTGGTATGATCACACAACTTATAAAAACAACACATTCCATACCCTTTTCTCACTCTTATATGGTCAAGAAGTTGTAATGCATGTTGAACTTCAACTTACTTCCTTTCGTTTAGCAATGCATGATGAGGAATTAAATTCCACTGATATTTCCCAGAGAATGAATTCTTTGCTGGCTTTAGAAGAACAAAGAAACGATGCATTGGAAAATATGAAGAAAAGGCAACAAACAGTCAAGAATGACTTCAATAATCATGCCAAATATGTCAAGTTTAAGGTCAGTGACAAAGCCCTACTTTGGGAATCTGCACATGTTGATAAAGACAAGCATTCTAAAATCCAAAAACTCTGGCTAGGTCCTTACAAGATCACTCCAATAGTTGGAAATAATACTTACATGTTGAAAGACTTCGAAGAGAGGTTATTCTCTTTCACAACTAATGACCCACATTTGAAAAATTATTTTGAGACTAGCTAACTATTACATTTTCTGAATCGACGTTTCTTGTAAATATCAGTTTAGGTTGTATAATTATTTTATTTTTCTGCATTTTATTTTCTTCAGTACTGTTGCTTCACTTTCCATTCTTTCTTGAGGTTTGATTTTCAATTTGACTGTAGTTTTTTTTTTCTCTGCCCTTGTTTTTATTGAAGTTTAGTTTCAGCCTGATTTGGATAAGTCATGTACAACCACAATTTTTCCTTGTTTTGAAGAAGTATGCTTAAGTATTGATAAGTAGTCAGAACAAAACGAAAGAAAATCACTTGTGGTACGCATCGTCGTATCGTGTTGCATCTATGACCACTTTTCTTAAACTTGAATGCTAAAGCTTTCCCCTCTTTCATCTTTTCCTTTTCTACTTTCTTCCACTCCAATTTGAAAAAGAATACTAGAGAAAAAATAAAACTTTTGAGTACATAACAAAACAATTTTCTCTGTTTGTGAAACTAAAAAGCTGAGTTCAAGCCAATATTACATTGTCTTCCCTGTGGAGTCGCCAGTGTTGAATCTCAAAATTGTCAAAAGTCACCTGCCTGTAAAGAATTGCAATGCATACACGTTTTAAAAAAACCATTATATATACATATATAGTAAATAAACTATAAGTGGGGACCCCTTATAGTGTCATTTAGATAAGTAACATAGAAGATCCCCTTTCAAGGAGAAGTCACTTAAATTATTTATTGTTGATGGTTGTCTTTGATGCTTATGGATCACCTGCATGGTGATTATTTTGATATGATCTTGGTTTTAAGTGATAACAGTAGTTATTTCAAATGGTAATCAAAACTCCTCTTTGGGCATTGATTTTTTTGATTCTAAGTAGAAATGTTGGGCAAAATCATCTTAAAAAAAATGTGTTTCATGGCTACTGTATCAAATGATAAAAGGGTTCTCATTTTTTTATGAACACATCAACATGATATTCACCCACTAGCTGTTGAGTTTTATACATATAAGAAAAAGGGTGACTTGTATACATCTGCACATAACACATCACTTATATATATTACACAGGTTATATGTATATGGTCCAATACATATTAGATAAGCTACAAGGACACACAGTGTCAACCTTATTGTTACAATTGTGATAGCATAAATATTTGTATTTGGAAAAATGTTGAAGGTTTTAACACATATGGGATATTATCCACAACACACGCATATTATATATCGTATCAGTATGATCCAACATGTATATGTTATAAACATTGCATGGTATGGGCAACGATCTTAATTATGGTTGTTAAATGTTGGAAGTTCATATGTTAGTGGATGTTAAGGTTTCAAACACATGTGGGACATCTTGTATGCATATGATGTACATTGTTATTTGTCAACGTTGGTTAATGTGGTAGGTGTTGCATTGGTAACATGTGATCCTGAATGAGTTGATGCTTATTTGGCACCTGTTGGTTGCTTGAGGTTTTGATGTGGCTTGTCTTGGGTTTAGAAAGTGATTAATGTTGGTCGTCACCCTAGCATGACATGAAGAAAAATTAATGCAACATATTGTTGTTTGAGCTACCATTTTGGGTTTTGGTATTCATTTCATTCGTTAGTGGAAATTGAGCTCTGGTAACCGAAACAATCGCTTGAAGGCTCCTTTTAACCCACACAATACCAAGTACTAGGTTTTTGATTCCCTGTCATCTAATGTGATTTTTTCTTGATAGTTTATGCCAGGATCTATAGCTACATGTTGTTCTTGTCATTTGATGCTTTCATGTTCTTTTTTAAACAAAAATGAAGATGTTATTCTCCTGGTTTTGGAAAAACGCATGCACATAAGTTTGAATGATATGATGGATGGTTTTACCCATTGATTTCCATAGTTATGGCTATTGTTTCCCATTTACTATGATGGTTTGCAGATGTCTATAACACATTTAAATGGTAGAGTCTGTTTCTTTGGGTCTTTGGTATTTTAGTGTTATATGCAAGAAGTCGCATGCAGAGTCTGCGTTGTTTCTTAACACAAGAGTGGTCTGTGACCCTATGCATACCTTTGTTAAATGATTTATTTTACCCGCATACACATTACAGTTGGGAAAAGTATGAAGTAATTTTGTTTTGGGTCAAATCCCTTTTTATCGACATTTTGTTGTTCAATGGAAATCATAATCCTGTAGAAACCATGGTCAACTTGATTGTGGTCATTGCTTGGGTCCTATGCCGAAGACCAAAAACAAAGAAAGAGGCAGTGCTTCCTTTGTATATTATGATTGAATTTATGACGGGTCTCACACCAGAGTCTGAAATCATTTATAAGTGACCCATTGGGTCTCACAAAGTTAATGACTATGATTTGGTAGCAATAAAGTTTGAAACCCCTATCATTTCATTGCTTGCTAATCTTTACACCTCTGTTGGATTCGATTTCGTAACCTACAGCCCTAAGAGGGGCATGATACCATGATATTGATTGAGTATTTTTTATGCATACATATGTCTATCATCACCTTGCAAATAAAATCTCTATTCATTTTTGGGTCTGATTGAACAAGCATTGTTATGATTTGATCATTCGAGTGTTGGTTAATAAGTAATGAAATTGATCATTTAAGAGTGTAGATAAAGAAAATGTTTGTATGACTCTGGATTTTTGGATGACTCTGTTGATATTTCGAGCCTTATTTACATGAAGTTTCTCATTTGATGGTTGGAAAAATATATAATGTTTTGGTAAAAGATGAAAATTGGTGTTCAATAGGGACTAATACATGGATTTTGATCATCTTTAAACAATGAATAATTCTAGGAATGTGATAGAGAATATTTTTGTGAATAATTCGAGTGATGATAGAATTATTTTGTGACATTTTGCAACTGTGTTTTCAAAGTGGGTAATTTATGGAATGAGAAATAGAATGATTTTATTGAACACTATGATTGCATGATGACTATAATTCTACATGTTGGAATTGTAAGGATTGAATGATGATGGAAATAATTGTAAAATAAGCATGTCCATTTTATTTTCCTGTCATACCTAACATTTTCCGTTCATTACAATCTCTTTTCATCAACCCAAATACATGTTTCATTCCCATGATTAGATTATAATAGTAAGAAATGTTTCATGGAAGAATTATATAAGTTGAAAAGGGAATGTTTAGTTTGTTTGATCTCTACTCTGTTTCATATCCAAAAATGATGATGATAATGATTTGACGGAACTAGTAATGGTAAGTGAACAATCTATATTGCACTTCCTGGTCATACTTACCATTTTCTGCTCATTACAAACCTGATCATGAAATCCCAAGAGCCTTGTAAGTCCATGTTCTAAGTAATTACTAGATCTGGATTGTGGAATGCATACTGATTTCCTAGATATGTATTGCTATGTATAGAGCCAGGTCTAAACTATTATTTTGAAAAAGTTTAGATGATGGATTAGTCATGCTCTACTTATGATATTTTTGAATGTGTGTGAGAATGTTATTTTTTAGTAGGGGAAGTCATAATAGGAGAAGTAATAATAGAGGCATAGGATTGGGTCTCTACAAAAGGGGAAACAAAATATTAAGGTTCTCTATACACTTTGATGCAGATTCGAAATATTTTAATCAATTGTTACAAACATGGTTCCTCAACTTGGCTGGCCAACAATCTTACAAACCTCCACCTATTCCTGAGAAACCATGCCCAAATATTGGCATACCAGATCCAAATCATAATTCCAATCCTTTAGTTGTGCCAGAACAAGACGACTATCAAGATATTGTGCACCCTCCTCCTAAACACTCACAAGGATGGATAAATATTGATAACCTACAACAAACTCCCTTTCATGGTTGGCCCACTGGGTCACTACCACCACCTCCTTCACATCTGAATTTGCAGCCTCAATCCCAAGCCTCACATGCTCATCATAATGCCAAAATCAGTGAGCTTGAAGGAAACTTCGGAGAAGAGAAAGTAGGAGAAACCATGTCAAAATCATCACAATAATCTTCTCATTCAGTCACTTCCCATATGCAACAGAATGATCATAAATATTCTACGGAAGATTCATCAATTAGAAAAAATGAAAGGGATGAGAGTAGTCATAGAAATAGAGGGGAATCCTCTCACAATAAATATGGTTTCTCATAATTTATTTGGCACTTATATATGGAATTGCTTGCACTTTATTTCAGACAACATATCATTTTTGGACAACTCATGTTTATTTTGACCACTAATATTTGATAGTACTGTTTTGGACAACCTTATATTTTACATGCTTCATGTTTGGACAAAATTATGAAATGGATAGATTTTGATAAATTGCATAATTTCCACATGGAGTGACAAAGTGCTCTTATTATTATTTCATTTTATACATAATAATGACATGGATTGTATGATGTGGTGAGATTGATATGTCATGCATTCAAGGTGGAAGATACAAGGATGAAATGGTTTATTAATTCATTAAAGAGAATTAGAGGGTCCCCACTTATTAGTTTTATTTAATACCCTTATCCTATTATTATTATTAATTATTAACTTACTTGACATCCCTCCTATTAACTAACTAATTGTTAGTTAATAAATTAACTAGAAGTTGTTGAGTGATTCAACTACCTTGGAGATATTAAAAGGAGGTAAGTTGGACAAGAAGAGGAGGACATTGTGCTGATAAGGTTTTTTCTTAATTCTAAGTGAGATTTCATTACTAATTCATTCACGTATGATTTCTAAGCTAAGAAACTTCTTGTGATAGAAGGGTTTGTTGAAGGTGACAAAAAACTAGGACCAAGGAGCATTGAATTATGATATGCTTCTAGGTTGATTTTTTGTTTGATAGTCTGTAGACTTCTTTTGGTTTCTAGATTAATTTCTCGGTGCTAAATAGGATTCTTGTGCAGATTCATAGCATAGTGCAAGTTGTGACCATTGGATTATCATTCTTGGTCTGATTTGAAGGAACCAATGGCCTATGCATGTGTTGTAAATGTGTTGAACCTGCACAGAATAGATCTACCTAGAAAATACTACACACATTTGCAGAGAGAAATTAAGAAAGAAGAAGAAGGAGAGAAAGAATAGAAGAATTCTCATATACCGTAATGAATAATGAATAATTTACACATGATATGCTATGTATAACTAAATGAATGTGCACTGGAGGAGAACCAATGCACCATAGTGGTGTTCTAGAGTGACATGGACACACACCATCAATTATGGGAGTGAACTACCACCTAGTCTAGTCTCTCAGGCAGTTACGGGAGTCAACTGCCACCTAGCTGAGTTAACTAGTCAACTAGTCTTCAGTTAACTAGTTGAATGGTACATTGCTTGGGTTAGCTATGATAAATGAATGGTACATTCCTTGGGTTGGGTAGGTTAAGAGGAAGAGAGATGGTAGAAAACAAGATAGCTATAGGAGAATACTAGTGGCTTATGTATATGTTTTGGGCCATGGTTCCTTTGTATCTATGTTTTGGGGTCAGAGAGCCTATATATTTATGATTTTGGGTGTGGCAAAGCACCTATGTATTTGTGGTATTGGGGCCGGAGTGCCCATGTAATTTTGTTTAGGCTATAATTCCTGTGTTATTTTGGGCCGGAGAGACTATATGTTGATTAATAGCCGGGGATTCAAAATTGTAAAATGAAATTACACCTATAGGGTGTTGTGCACTAAGGGGAATGTAAAAACCCCAATTTGAATCCCTGTGAATTATAATGCGAAATAAACTGGTGAGTTGATGTGTTGGGGAGATGATCCCATATTGATTTAATGTGGAGAAGAGCCCATATTAATTTAATGTGTCCAGGGGGGGAATTGCATATCATGATTATTGAAATAATTAATAAAAGTAATAATCGTTGGTTGCGATATGAAAGAGATGAATAACTATGGGGGGATATGATTTCACAAGAGAGAGGGGTCCAAGGGGGAATTATTCATGGGTATTAATCCAACCCACATTCCTAAATTATTATCACTGTGTCTAACCTTCTATTTTGTTGTTGAGTGTCCCCAAAGCCAATCATTTAACTCATGTAAGAGGGTGGGTGTGAGGGGTCACATCCCATATTTATTGGAGGGCATGGGATGAAGTGAAATCATATTTAGGAAGTGTGAGAGTCAAGAAATCAAGGGAGAAGAAGGAAAATTCGTATGCAGAATAGAGACAATTTTACATGTCGTTTTTTAGCAACAAAGGGAGAGATGGGGGATAGGAAGGGAACCATCTATGGTATACTTGAAGGGATCCATTTTTTTTCTTATTTATATGATGAGGAAGAGGCCTATGTGCCTATAAATCAAGTTTTAATCATGTAGTTCCATTTTGTGTTGAGGAAATGTCTCAAGAACCTTGTGAAGGCTGCTATGAGAACTCCTTGGGAAAATGAGAGTTCCTAGAAGTCCCCAACTAAGAGTTCCTGACCAACCAAGTGCACTAGGGGTCCTGATAAATGAATGATACAACTTGAGGGACTATGAGAAGTGAAGGGTGTACATTCCTTGGGTAGTGCAATTTGTGGGGAAAAGAGAGAGATGGAGGATTGGAACTACTGTGGGAGTAGAACCTAGGTTTTGTGGCTATTGTGTGTGGAGAGAGGACAACTAGAGGGTCAGATCTCCTTGTGGACTCATAACCTCAGCTCAGGGGTTGCCTATTGTTGAGATATAGAACAACATAGTGCATGGTTGGGAGGTTCATCCTTCGTATGCATCCAATTGGTTATTTGTAAACATTTATTGTTTTTTGTTGTGTTATTTATTACTATTCCACTGTGTAAATGATATATGAATGTTGTGTTAAGTTTTTCTAGGTTCACATTCATGAATTTAAAAATGTTTTAGATGCATGGATAAATGAACATGTTATTTGTTGTAGTTTTGTGGGTCTATTTCCCCTTGGTTTTTTGTTCTATGTATGGGGTGTTTTTAATTTTATTTTTAGTAGGATACGTTGTCTTATGCAGTGACATGACTCAAAATGGGTGTTGGGTTTGTAACGAATTGGTTTCGCAGCTTCTGGTTCAAACACTAGACATGTATGGGCCAATAAACATTGAAAATTTGGAAAAAAATATGTTGTTACAGTTTTTTCTGTGATTAATTGGGGGAAAATAGTGAAAGATTAAAGAGAAATCCCCAAATTCGTGGGAAAAAAATCAATTTTAAATGAATCAAAACTATTTTAGAGTTTTAATGGAGTGGATCTACATAACTACAGAACTAGATTTGACCCACAAGGTAAAACTTCATGTTTTAATGACCATTGTAGCATTGGGCAAAGTTCAGTGAAACGATGATCGAGATCATGTTTGATCTCAATATCAACAATTTAGATTTGTTGAGAAAAATTAAAACAAATTATAAGGTTTCAATCATTTAGAAGGTTGAGCAACTTAACGACCAAGATTCATTTTTGGGGATTTGGGATTTAAAGTCGATCGATGGTTAAGATCATATTAGTTGGGAGATCTACGATCTAGATTGAACTGGAATTTGATAAAAAATATCAAAGTGTTGAAGTTTTGCAACATAATTCACTGACGAATAATGGTTGGTTTGACCAAATTGGTGAAGAGTTTGGTTCGACTAGAAGACATATTTGATGGCCAATGCCTTGTGGTTGGGCATCGACAGAGTTGGCGAAAGTTTGATTGATGAACAACAAAGATCATTTTCTAATGGGAGATCAACGATCCAAATTCATTGGGGATTTGGGTGAAATTTTTCTAAGTGGTGGAGTTGGCCAAAGGAAATCGCCAACGACCAATGATCAGGTCGACCAAATTTTGAGAAGTATTTTCATTCGCCAATGGAAACCATTTATGAATGATGGGCCAGTTGTTGGGTGTCAACCAATTCAATGAGGTGTCTTTTTTTCCAAGATAAATTGTTGATGGTTGATGGGTTGATGGTTGGGTGTTGGCTGAATTGGTGAGGTGTTTGAGTCATCCATGCAAAACGGTCAATGAACGATGAAGGAAAGAGGGTGGTGATGTGTCATTCCACATCAACATCCATGGGTCATGCCATGTCATCCAAGTTGACACCTCATGATGAACTTTCATTCCACGTCAGCATCCACATGTCATGCCATGTTAGCAATTTCCATTTCAACCCATAAGTGATCGAATTGACCGATGGTCAGATCAACTAGTTTAAAAATATGTTACAAGTGGTTTCCAAGATAAATGATTGACGAATAATGGGATGATGTTAAGACGTCGAATGAATTGGTGATGAATTTCATTAAATGATAAATGTTTTTGACAAACGATGATTGATGGTTGGTTTGGTCGGTTTAGCGTGGTGTTGTGAATCAGTTGCTAAAGGAATGGGTTGATGGTCGACGATCAAGTCGACATTTTTGGGAAAATGTTATGCACACACAAAGGAGAATGTTGATGGTCGATGAATGATAGAGTCAGATCAATGGCCAATATATCACCCAATTTTGAGATTGACGAATTAGATTTAAAGCTCTATATTATGATAGTAAAACAATCAAATTTCTATGAATATTGTTTTGGGTTTTTAAAGGTCATGAACTTGCAGAGTTGTTTTGAGGCCCTAAACAACGTTTTTAGTAGTTCTAATTTGTGAGACTATAAGTTCCATAGGAACAAAATAGAGTCTTTGCAGCTTAAATAAAATATCTAAGAGAGGTTTCCAATGAGAAGATATGTTCACAAAATGGATCTCACACGAGAACATTACAGCCAAAATAGTCAAGGTAAAATTTCAGCACTAGTTTAGTTCCAGAGGGCATAAATCCTAGCTCAGAGGTTTGTTTGAGGTATATGATAATTATATGGAAATATATTGAACCATAGAATATATTTATGGAGACATATTTATAATCTAAGTAATAAAAAATGTGCAAGAAGAGAAAGAAGACACTTGTAGTATATAGGGATAAAAATGTAAAATAGTCAAAACTTATGCAGGCTGAACTAACAACTCAGATCCCGGTTAAGGGTGGAATTGTGACTGATTGTTCAGAAGGTAGTAATAGAAATACCCAATTGAGCTTCTGTCAAATACTAAAGGAGTTTTGTGGGGCTACATAAAAAAGGATAAAATTTCTAAGCCAGAAGAAGTCCAAAGGGGCAAAGTTGTCATTTCCAGATCGTTGCAGATTTTGATTGGAGCATCAGTTTAAAAATATGAGAGTTTTTGTGGTTTTAGTGTTAGAAGTATTATCTATGTCACATAGAAAATTTCCTTTGTTTCTTGATATATTTACCCTTGTATGTGAAAAAATTTGGTGTTTGAGAATATTTTTCACTTGGGAGAAGGTGCACAAAAGGGGTAATTTTCAATATTCAATTGCCCATAACTTGCTACTCAAAGCTCAGAATTGAGCAAGAAAGTAGTCATTGGAATTGGAAAGCTATTGGATAGTATAATCTATATGTCCAATAAAAATTTAGTCTTGAGATGAATTATTCCAAAGGAATTATAAGGAAGGCGTTTGGTGAACTTGAAGGAAACCATTGAGTAGAAATGGGAATTTTAGGAAGTCATAACTTTTGGCTTGCAAATCAGATTGA
The DNA here is from genome assembly GCA_009831015.1 of Picea engelmannii. Taxonomy (NCBI): domain Eukaryota; kingdom Viridiplantae; phylum Streptophyta; class Pinopsida; order Pinales; family Pinaceae; genus Picea; species Picea engelmannii. Next base: position 8,278 of record ML805111.1, on the reverse strand, counting down.
CGCATGAGTATAGTCATTGGAAAGGTAATACAAAGGAAAAAATGATAGATGGTATAAGTTATCCAAGAGAGAATTTGTTTTCTCCATAAATTTACGGGTAAAGGTGGAATTGGATCCCATGAACTGTGTAACTACTTAATATGAAGGCTATTCGAAACAATGTCAAAGTTTGGAGAATTTTTCCCAAATAATAGAAATAAGTGCCATTAGTGATTTTCGGGTAAGGAAGCCTATTAAAAATCATGATAGCTCCTATACATAAGTATATAATCACACTTGAATTGAAACAACCTAAAAATGGGAAAAGGGTGGTTGAGATTATTAACAAGGCATTGATTGTTATGTGAAGGGATTTCTAGCAAGAGGATAAGATTCCATGATTGTTCAGTGTGTGGTTCTATTACAGATTAATTCTTGGTTCAATTGGGAAGGGAAGTAGGTCATATTGTCCAGTTAGTTGAAGCATCAAGAACTATGAAGGGAAGTGTTAGGTAGGTGATGCAAGGTTTACAAGGTCTAAGGATGAGTAGAGGAATAATAATATTCAATTGCTATATAGTTTGAATAGCTTGCAAAGGAAAGTCAAAATATATATTTTTTTGACATAAATCACAAAGCCAATAGTTGAGGGATGTCAATAGCATGCATAATGAGTTAATAAAAACACCAATAGCCTTGAAGGGATAAATTTAGTGAAGGCTATAAATATTTCTATAAGAGAAGGAAAAAGTATATCATGTGAAAGTATAAGAATGCAGGAAGTGGCATTGTTAGATATGATCGAGTAACTTTTGTCTAAAAGTCCCGAAGGGAAGAAGGTTGCCTCTATTATTAGAGTGTGCATCAAAATAAAATAACAAGTGCATATGGAGGAGTGTAGTATTCCAATTGGAGAAGAGTGGCTTTGAATGGCCAGGTAGTGCTTCACGGTGAATCACTTAGTGAAGTGAAGAGAGGTATTCCAAAACCGAGAAAGGCCATAGATGGAAAAGAATATTAGAAAGACGACATAAAATAAATATTTCAGAATGTTGAAATGCCAATCAATGATAATGATATTCCAAGACCAATTTGGTCCAAGAAATTGGGAGTGACTAATTAGATTATAGTGATAACTTCTAGATGGATCAATTCATGTTGAAACACTATGAATATTGATAATTATAGTCAAATAAGGTTGGGACATGTTTTCTCTGCATAAATAAAGCAATCGTGAGATGGCAACACTAGTGGATCTAGTGTCTAGAAAAGCAGAGTGGCCAAGTGGAGATTGGCTAGGAGGCTCAGAATAGGGGCCAATGGTGAAAAATTGAGCAGAATGGTAGTGCACAAGGTAGTGAGGTTCCATAGGAATTCAAGGACAACCATGAAAAACAACAAGAAAAAAAATAAAAAAAATTGAATTAAATCTAATATAGATATGCATTGGAGTGCATGATAAAATTGATGCATGATGCATACAATAAATATAGAATGCATGTAAATGAAATAGGAAAGATACAATTTGTGATTAATGCATAATGATATGAATTTATGCATGTTGACATGCATGTGGCATGCTTGTAGACCAAGAATGGTCTATTTCTATGTGTGAATAATGATATCATGATATCTGAGTATGACTAGTGATGGATTATGTATCCAAGAAAAATAATAATAACATGATGATACTGTTTCTTAGTTTTCTAAAGTCTTGTTTAGTAATCTTGTACAATTTACTCACTTTTCCTAGTCCAAATACTCTAACCCTATGCTACTTTTGATGTAATATAAACCAAAAAATGTCTAGTTGATTTTATTAGCACGCTGGTTGATTTTAATGGATTTCGTTACTCTGAAAGGTCCATGGATATGAAATTAATGACGTGTGATACTCGACTCCAATAAGATGAAAAAATAATGAAATGGAAACATTTATTTTCAATGAATTATATCTATGAGAAGGAGAAGAGTTCTCTTCTTCTTGATATAAACAAGCACTCAATATCATGCAACTTTCAATTTTCCTCTTGAATGAAGAGAAGAATGATGCCAAACTATCGAATAAATGTTTATGCAATCCTAAAGCAAATACAAGACTAGCATCCTTTGGGTATGTGTTATATTCTTTGCATGTGTGTGTGGGCGCATCCGATTTGANTTGAAAATTGCATCTGACGAGGGGTCCTGGGGGGGGGGGGCTAGGTATTCCCCCCCCCTAGTTACGCACAATGTTCAGGGAAGTGCCTCGAATTTTTTGTTTTGGGCATTTTTGCTATTTTAGTGGATTTTTATATTTTTAGAAGTTTTCTAAATTAATCCCAGATTAAGGGATTAGGGTTTTGGTATCTACGGAATACCTAAAAACATTGTATATATATTGTATGGTGAATGGTGAAATTAATACAATGAAGCGTTGAAAGGTTTTCTCCCGGTTAAGGGTTTCCGGTATAAATCTCTGTGTACTNTTGAAAATTGCATCTGACGAGGGGTCCTGGGGGGGGGGGGCTAGGTATTCCCCCCCCCTAGTTACGCACAATGTTCAGGGAAGTGCCTCGAATTTTTTGTTTTGGGCATTTTTGCTATTTTAGTGGATTTTTATATTTTTAGAAGTTTTCTAAATTAATCCCAGATTAAGGGATTAGGGTTTTGGTATCTACGGAATACCTAAAAACATTGTATATATATTGTATGGTGAATGGTGAAATTAATACAATGAAGCGTTGAAAGGTTTTCTCCCGGTTAAGGGTTTCCGGTATAAATCTCTGTGTACTATGTGTATGAGCCATTGATTAATTTCTGATTTTCTTAAGAATCTATATGCATTGATTTACTTCATAGGTTTAAAACTTACATCAACTCCTCGACCAAAACCACTTAAGAGAATCTCAGAGCTAACCCTTAGAAAATGGAGGGCTAGTTGTAACTTCCCTAACAACATCAACACTCCCCCAACACTGAGCATAGAGCATTGTCAATTCTCCCACATAGTTGAGCAAGCAGCATTGATCAAGGATCAACACTCCCTACAAATTGGTAGGGGAGCATTGATACTTCAATTGGGTCAAAAACTCAAGGTAACATATGTCATTTCGACCTTCTCATGATGGGTATTTCTCCTCCACAATGACTAGGGATTATGACAAATGTTCTTCCATAGTGTCAAAGATACGACACTTATTAAGGTTCATACGACACTTGATAAAGTGCATGAGACACTTAGTAAGGTGCATACGACACTTAAGTGTGACAAGGTGGTGTAACATTTTGGTGTGTAACAATTTTCCAGAGTCAAAGGGTGCCTGATGATGCTTTCCAAACATACATTCTTTACAGTCTCCATCAAGGAGAAAAACATTAGGTAGATCGGTAACCATTCTATGAGTTTCCAAAGACTTTATACTTCGAAAATTTAGGTGTCCAAGTCATTTATGCCAAGTTTGACTTCACTCATCAGTGTGAGCAACAAGAGTAGTCACTTAGGATTTGGGTCAAGTCATGTCACATAATTTATACAAATTTTACTTAGGGTTAATAAACCCTTCAACTAAAATTGACTGACCTTTCTTCAAATATTGAACAAAAACCTGATGTGGCAAAAAATCCATAATCTTACCTATCTATGTTAGCTATTAAATAGAAATGAAATTTGCATTGAGGTTTGGCACATGATAAATGTCAACAATTCTCCCATGTTGATAGGAAATATCACCTTGACCAACAATATCGAGAGAAAAATCATTGGCAACATAAATCTTACTCTCCTCGACTTCATTCAAGGAGTTGAATAAGGAATAATCCTTGGCCATATGACAAGTGCACCCAAAGTCGACTACCCATTGTTTCTACATGGAATGAGAAAACAAGTCTTTAGAAGTTATGACTTGGAAGGTGAACTTATCATCGGGTCGGAAAACAATTGACATGTCTTCTTCAAGGCATTTAACCTTATCCTCTAAATCCTCTATCTTATTGTATAATAGATTCTCCACATGTCTAGTCTTTCCATAGTACTGGCATGTCTTCTTCTTTTGAATCTAATGGGGTGCATCTTTTTTCCCTTTAGGTTTTTGGTTAAGGCATCCATGTCTCTGTGTAGGGGTACCAAACCATCCTCTTTCCCTGTGATTCAACTTTCCCTTTTCCTTGAGAAAGTGGGCTTTATGTTTACCACCAAGATTTCCTTATTCAAGCAGTCCATGCTAATTAGTGATCAAAATACCACATAAAGATTAAAAGCTGTAATCCTTGCCATCTTCCTCATGTGCCTGCTAGTTGGTGCAGAAATTGAAAAAAAATACATCGAATGGTGTTATCAAATTCATCAAGACCAAATCAATTATTTTTCCATCTTTATTCTGGTAATTATTTCCACATTCTCCCAATTTATACTACAGTTCCTTCACACGTGACAAATAGTCCTCTATTCTATCAAAATAATGAGGATCAAGACAGATCAACTTGTTCTCCAACTATATGATGTGGATTTCATCGACTCTGTCAAAAAACCTCTTCTACTTCTTCTAGACTTGATGAGGGTATTTGATTCCACTAATGTGAAAATGAATCTCTTGTGAGATATAAGTCATGATGACCCCTACATCCTCATCCTTATTTCCATAAAAAGAAAAATTTCCTTAATTGTCTGTTGGATCTAGAATCATAGTCTTCATATATTGCCACAGTCCTTTACTTTTTGATATGGTTTCCATGTTTGGTGCCCATACTACATAATTTGATCCATTCAAAATTACAAGATCGATATTTGAAGCCATTTTCAATATCTAAACAAAACATTTTTGTTTCCACAAGTTATCGTCTACAAATCATTGTCATAGAGTCAATCACATAATAGATTAGACTCAACAAGATTTGTATACATAAGTCGAGGTTTCAAACCATCGAATATGATACCATGTTGGGGATTGTGTGTAACCTGATATGAAAGAGACAAACAACAATGTAGATAATTGAAGAGGAAAATAAGATTTCGAAGATAAAAAAGGTGGTGTATAAAGACACTATTACAACACTTAATCGCAATGCACTGTGATCCGAACATCGCAATGCATATTGGACATATTGTACACAACAATGAAATTTCCATGATGATAATGACCCATTGGGCCTGTTATTTATAGCTTTAATATCTAACCAACTTCCTTGAAATCAGGAGGATCTTGTCCACATATAACCGTCAATTGTTAGAGTTGACTTCATCAAATCCGCGATGTCAATTTGGATTGACGAGGATGCTCAACCCAAACTTCCATACATCCAACTCATAGTGCATTTCTTGGGTGGTAAATCCACCGACCAATTGTCCTCGACTATTAGTCGTCTGTCCGACCGACAGGCTTGTCAACTACTTGATCGACTAATGTAGATATATGGTCAATTGTCTAACCGACTATTTCTAGATGTAGGTTGACCTCCCAACCAATTGATTCCAAGAGAAGTGTGATGAACCATCATAAATTGATGTACTTTGACCTCCCTAAGAATGGTTTGGAAGGTGAGAATTAGCAGGCATGTATGGAGTGCTTACTACATGTGATGTAATGATGCTCCACCATAATGGTTTTTGAAGTGGATGGTATGATATGAGCCAAGGGACCCTCCATAATGATTATCATAATGGCTGGTACTATATGAAGGAGATGGACCACAATATAGGTTGACATGCGACATGGACTCAATTAAACCATCTATGGAGTATGATTCCCTGAGTTTCTCGCATTCAAATGGTGTAGCATGAGGGGCATATAGGATAAAAATGTAAAGGTATTCAAACTGAGGATAGATGATATCAAAGTCTTGAGATTTAATTATGGCCTCTTCCTTAGTTTGCAAAATTATAGTGGAAAAATCCTCAACAATTAGAGGCAACAAGGTCAATTTTAGGAATTAATCCAAAAAGAGTTTGTCCTTGGATTCGAGTTTTCATAAGATGCAGTGACATCGACACTCTTGGATGTGGTTTGTGATGTGTAGAGGTGTTCTACCTAAAGTCAACAAGGATTTACGAACCAATGTCATGTCACACTAGTAGTTGGAAGAAGGTGATAAATGTGTTTATAAGAGATGCAAATGTCACATGAGATCCCACCGACTTGTGTACATACCATTTTGCAGATGGACCAATCAAGGATCTTTGAAAGATCCTCAACGAGATGGAATTTTTCTTGATGCTATTGGATGAGTACCAAAGGTCAAAAGTCAGCACATGATTTTCTAGGTCCTCACTGAACTTACCATTAATATCTAAAGGTAGCTTGGTTGACATGGGTGGTGAGGTTGGGTTGTTAAAAATGGGGTCATTAATTAACTTCATTGAATTTGGAAGATTCAACAAAGACAAGTACATCATATTTGGTGTGCATGGTGGCTTTGGTGGTAAAATAATTTCCATCAAAATTTGTGGTTGGGATTGGTTCCTATTAAGGACGATCCTCCCAATGGGGTTTTAGGATCAGTGGTTCCTAACAAGGATGATCAAAGTAGGGAAGATCCTAACAAAGTTTCACTCAAGGGTGAGTGTTGGGGTGATCTTGTTGGTGAAATAGAAAAACCAAGAATACCTCCCAAAACTAGTGGAAGGCCTTGCAGGCTTCATGAATAATGAGGTTCCATAGGGTCCCCTATAGTTTCAACAAGAGGTGATGTGAGGTTGAGAGTGAAGGATGATAAAAAGTTTTTTTATGATAAATGACCCAATCAAAGAAAAATGTATGATTTTAAACTTAAACAATGCTGCAATTTTAAATGTCCAAAGCATCGGGGTTCCAAAGGGTCCCTTATGGTTCTAAAATTGCAGTGAAATGTATGATTTCAAAGTGAAATACAATGATATCTTGTTCTTTTAAATAACTTGTCCTAGTAAAAAAAAAGAACTAAAATAAAACTATTGAGTTTTAATGAACACAACAACATGAATGTTTTTAGTTTAAAGGTAAAGTGTTTTTATAGGATGATATTTTTTCCACATGACGGTGTGAAAAAAATAAACAAGTAAAAGAACATGTCATAAAATACCTAACATCATTTCCACTCAAATGTAACTAGTCCTTCCAATAGTTTCAAAAATGGGGAATGAACCCACCGAAAGAAGACTAGTGAAGGTGAGAAAGAATCAGTTATCCTGAGAGGAACTGGGGATATATCCCAAAAGATATAACAACATTTCCCAATAGTCATTCAAGATTTGATTCAAGTGCAGTTGCAACCCGCAACCACCATCTTTGTAGAAAACCTATTTTTTAGCAATTAGGTTACCTCCTTCAAGTGCAGGAAAAGGAATCCCCGGCCTCATAAAGCGATTATAGGGTAGATCCTGGCAAGAGATGGGTGGTTCAAGCAGACTTACTAGAATAATCAAACCTAAGCCTTTGCCCCTTCACACGTATCTTCTTTCCTTGGCTTAGCAAACCTAAGATGGAGGATTTTAAGAACCCTAAAATGTCAACTTCGAAGTTTCAAATCTAAAGTGATAATGGGGTGTTTTTTAGATTCCTACCCCTGAAATTCTAACCTACACTATAATGTAGTTTTTTGACCTCTCAATGGAAGATTTTAGTGGGTTGTTTTAGAGTTGATTTTAGAAGTTTTAAACTAAGGTCATGAACCAAATCGTTTACTTAAGATTACGGTGAAATATTTCTTTAAAACTCCTTGATTTTTTGGATTCTCCTAGATCACCTTTGAATTTATCTTAATTACAAGGCTTAATTTTAAGGATGCCTCTTTGAAGTTAATTTGAAACTTTCTTTTGATTGAGAAACAACCCACTCTTGATATTTTAGGTTATGTCAGTCCATAAATTACTTAATAATTTTTAGTCTTTTGAACATTATAAATCATTGATATAACTTAATTTGATGACTTTCAAGTAATAAACCCGAAGATACTCTCAACAAAAGTTAATATGTTTTCAATTCCATCCATCATTTAAAAACTTATTTCTAATTCCCTAATTCTAATCACTTTGAAACATAATTATATTTCTATATACCTTTTTGTGTAATGGCTATTAAATTGGAGGCTAAAGAAAATTGCAACAAAATGTGAAACCATCATGTACCTTAATTTGACATATTCCACATTAAAGAGATAGATAATGTTGACAGTTTTTAATAAAACATAATTTTTTTAATTATAAAAATAATAATATTAATACAAATTTATGTAAATTTAATTTTTTTTATCACATTTTTTAATAATATTTTTTTTTAATTATAAAAATAATAATATTAATATAAATTCATATAAACTTTATTGATCTTTTTAGAATATGATAAAT
>ML805110.1:130350-165658 GCA_009831015.1 Picea engelmannii | reverse complement strand
TGTTGACCTCACTTTGTCACAGGTGATAACCTTGAGGAAGCTATAGTGAAGGTTGTTGAAGGCAACATATTATATGAGACATGAAGCCGACTATGTACATGACCATATACACTCATGTACCAAAGAATATGAAGAAGAAACTATCTTTTGAGATTCATATTATCTCATATGAATATTAATTGTAAGGAGAAGAAGGATCCAAAGATGACCAAACATTAGATCAAGATCCCACAACATAATTGTTCAAAATTTAATGAAGTCTCCTTGATGGGAAGCAGAACTCTTTTGAAGCCTGACTTAGTCTTTCATACTTAGACTTGGTATTCAACACCAAGTATACCCTGTAAGAGATGATGAAATCCTTGTAGACTCAGAAGAAATCGAGAGTAAGCATGATCTCAGAAAGGATCAGATGAAGAGACAAATTCTAGGACTGGGAGACAAATGTCGTGATAAGATCAAATCATATCTTCAGAAACTTCTAGGAGATATGAAATCTCCTGGGAAGATTCCCTTGTTTCAGTAATAGAGAAGGAAGTCGGTCAGAAAGACTAGGATATGGATTCTTCCGGTGAGACTAGAAGAGAGGTCAGTATTGACTTCCAATATTGATATATACAGATCAAACATGTTGAATATGTAAAAACCCTGATGTGTGTCCAGAGGATTTTCCTAGCAAAAGGGAGAAGACTATGATGAGACACTTATTGAAGAAATAGTTCCAGTATTTATGAAGACAACCATAACAACCATGATTCGTATATAGTATGAGATGCATGGGGAGAAATCCCCATATTTAAAATTGAGTGGCAGTTGGTGCAGTACATTAGTTGGGTCATGGAGACATGACTATGATAAAAGATAGTGTTACCTCCATGAAAGAAGAAGAGCTATCTTCAGTATCAGTTATTGAGCCACTTCTAGTTTCAGATGAAGCTATTGTCGTTATAGAATAAGAGGAGTTACTCACATATTTCAACAACCACTGTGAGGATGAAGCAATCATTCCCAGCCTTAGAGCAGTTGCAGGTGCAGAGTCCCAGTTCCAGAAGGAAAATTGCAGAAAGAGGAGAGGACATACTCTCAAGCAGTAAGACAAATAGTTCTTTGCAGAGAGCACATGATTGCGCAGATTGAGTTGCAGCTGAGCAAGTGTACCAGATTGGTACAATGTAATGAGAAAGTTTGATTTGAATATTGGATATAAAAAGACTCATGTATTCCAGTTGAAGGATGCTCTGTACCTGTGAAGCAAGCTCCTAGAGCTTGATATGGAAGAATTGACAGTCTCCTAAAGAGCTTGGGATTTACCAAAAGTAAAGTTGATTTTAACCTTTATCTCAAGCTTATGAATGATGAGACAGTGATGGTACTACTATATGTAGATGATGTATCCTTGAAAAGATCACATATTGCAAAAGAAGCTCACCACAAAGTTTGATGGAAGACCTAAAATGCATTATCTCTTAGGTCTTGAAGTTTGGCAGAGCACATAGAAGATCTTCCTTAACCAAGGGAAGTATGGAGTTAAAATTGAAAAGGGTTGACATGTTGAAATGAAAATCCATGTACACACCCATGGAAACGAAGTTGAAGCTCTTGGTAGATACCTCGTCAGAATTGGTTGATGCTACTATGTATAGATAGATTATTGGTTCAGTGATGTATCTAACGAATACGAGGTTAGATATATGTTTTGCCTTGAGTCAGTATCCGATAGAACCCAGATGTGTTCACATTGTTTCTGCAAAACATATGATGAGATACCTTAAGGGTACGTTGAATTTTGGTCTCTATTATATAAGATATCATGACTTCAGACTGAGTGGTTACACCGATTCAGATTGAGATGGAAGTGTTTCTGATAGAAAGAGCACTTCATGATGTTGTTTCATTCTGAGGTCAGCCATGATCTCATGGAAGAGTAGGAAGCAATTCAACATTTCTCCAAGCACGACAGAAGAAGAATACATTGTTGCATGTTCTTCCAGTTGTGAAGCCATATGGATTCAGATGTTGTTGCCCGATCTCTTTGATCTGGAGATGGAATCCACCATGATTCTATGTGATAACCAAGTTGTATAAAAATGATGGAGAACCATGTGTTCCATGATGAGTCAAAGAACATATATATCTGATATCACTTCACCCATGATATGATGCAGAGAGGAGCTATAAAAATCCAATATGTTGAAACATATGAACATGCTGCATATGTGTTAACCAATCCTCTGTCTTGTGTAAAGTTTGAGCACTTTCGAGACAAGTTTGGTATAGTCCGAAAGGACCTCCCTCGAAAGGGGGAGTAGTGCTGATGATACTATGGTATCCTGATCAGAGTACCACGTGGTAACTCCATTAGGATTTTATATCCTAGGGAATATTTTCGATTCCTGGGCAGGTCCTTTGGATCTGTCAGAGTACCACAAAATGTTGTTGTGTTGATGTGCCAACTTAATTGTTGTGATGCCAGCCTCGTGCTGATGACATGCCAACCTCGTGCTGTGATGATGTGCCAACTTAATTGATGTGATGCTAGCCTCGTGCTGTGATGATGTGCCAGCTTAATTGCTGTGATGCTAGCCTTGTGCCGATGACATGCTAGCCTCGTGTTGTGATGATGTGCTAGCCTCATGCTGTGATGAAGTGACAACTTAATTGTTGTGATGCCAGCCTCGTGCTGTGATGATGTTCCGACTTAATTGCTGTGATGCCAACCTCGTGCTAATGACATGCCAGCCTCATGCTATGATGATGTGCCAGCCTCATGCTGTGATGATGTGCCATCTTAATTGCTGTGATGACAACCTCGTGCTGATGACATGCCAGCCTCGTGTTGTGATGATGTGATAGTCTCATGCTGTGATGATGTGACAGTCTCATGCTGTGATGATGTGTTTCCAACTTCGTGCTGTGATGCCAGCCTCGTGCTAAAGACTCTCAGCCTAGTGATGATGTTGATGCTGCTCCAGCCTTTGTGCTGTGTTGTTGTTATTGATGATGATGATGTATTAGTGTTATACTAATACATGTTGATGCAAATGTCGATGATGCCACTTCAACTTCTTGCTGAAGATGATGTTGATGATGCCACTTCAACTTCTTGCTAAAGATGATGATGCCACTTCAACTTCTTGTTGAAGATGATGTTGATGATGCCACTTTAGCTTCTTATTGAAGATGATGATGCCACTTCAGCTTCTTGCTGAAGATGATGTTGATGATGCCACTTCATCTTCTTGCTGAAGATGATGATGCCACTTTAGCATCTTGCTGAAGAAGATGATGATGATGATGATGTTATTTCATCTTTAATGATGAAGATGATGATGTTTAGCCTCATGCTAAAGATATTGATGATATTACTTTACCCTCATGGTAAAGAAGATGATGATATTACTTTATCCTCATGCTAAAGAAGATGATGATACTAATCCAGCTCCATGCTGTGAACGATGATGATGAGAAAAAATTTCGATGATTTATAGATACATCAGTCAGTGTTCCAATATGATGTTGATGATGTTGCCCTCTCTCTCACCTGATGTTGTTGTAGAATACCCTTCTTGTTAAGGGGGAGTGTTGAAATATTGTAACTGCAAAGAGTATTCTATTTATTATTGATGTATTAATCATTAGATCAATCCCCTTTTGTGGATTGATCATGTCGAGCATTGTAAATGACCAAATCCCCTTTTTTGGATTGGTCAAACTCTAATTGTAATAGGCAGAATGAGAAGTCATCCCCCAGATTAAATTAAGGTGGTTCTAATCACCCAGAATGAGAAGTCTCCCCCTAGATTAAATTAAGGTGGTTATAACCACCCAGAATGAGAAGTCGTCCTTGCCAGTGAAAAGACACCTCAGTTCAACACCTACCAGATTGTATAAATAAGAGAGGCCAACGCCTCATTTTTTCACTCACTCACTTGATCATCAAAGTGCAAGTTTGGAGCTGCAGTTGGAGAAGAAGAGAGAGAGAGAGGCGTACTACTTGGGAGAGGACTTTCCGTATTGTTTGGTTTATTCTCTTGGCATTGTATTGGCTATCTATATGAAGGAATTGTTTTTGGGTTTTCTCCCCCATGAGGGTTTCCCAGGATAAATGATGTATCTCTTGTGATTGTGTATTTCTCAGTGATCCTATCTATGCTATGGTTATCTAGTAAATTGAAAGGAAACCTAATAATAGCTTAAACCTTAACATGATCCTTATCATGGAAGTGTTCAAGTAATTGTTCACATAACTCATCGTCTTCCTGTATTTTTTCCTTGAGGCACTCAAAACTTTCCTCATTACTATCATCCTCAATATATTCTTCTTTAAATGTGTTTTCATCAAATTTTAGAAGAAGTGTTTCTTTCAAACCTTCAATAAATTCTGAAAGAAATGAGCATCCTTGGAGAATGTCCTCAAGGTCTTGAATAGTCTCTTCAATATTTTTATGGCCCCAATGCTTGAGGAAGTCTCGGATAAGGATTAATGAGGAATAAATACTTTTGGGGCTACAAGAATATCTGATCCGATCTCTTTCCCTTTCTTTGAGAGATAAGAGAAACAACCATATGATGACATCTTCTTGTTCTATGTTGCAGTGTATGATGAATTCAACGAACTCGGTGGCATATGCAACGACTGAGGATGGATCACCATAGAACTTAGGGATGTGAATCAATTGTTTCATCATGAATTTTTTTGGATATCAATTAACAGTCTGAACATCCAAGGTTTTGTATGCCTCATGAAATCGCCACAAAGACATCTTTCCATTACTTAGGTAAAGTAAACACTTCAAAGAAGTTGTCAGATGAGATCAAAGGGTAGAAAGGGAAAGGTGGGTTCTTGGAAGGTGGAGTCACCATATGAGCCTTGAAAAGAGTGCATCAAGGGTGGAAGGGGAACGTCCTTTGGGTGGAGTCGCCAAGAAAGCTAGGGAAAAGGATTTCAGATAGCTCACCAAAGTGTCGTTAGGGTTCAGAAGAGGATTGAAAATCCTCCTTGACAATGGCGCCAAAATGTTATCGCACAAGTTGTAGGTTGGGAAAATCCCGAACCAACCAAAAAATGGCGACAACTAAGAGAACACCTACCCACTGTCACCTTAGGCAGGTATTCCTGTCACTTTAGAGATGAAGTAATCACCTCAAGTGGGGAATCCAAGTGACCCTAGTGGGAATGAGATGGAAAGTGGTATGATGGAAGTGTAGCCCCTATAGGTCAATATACTAAGTGCGAAAAGGCTTGGGAAAGAGTCTTGGTGGTAGCTAATGGTTGTCGAAAGGTATGAGTACCTGTAAAGGGTGATTTGTACCTGCCCGAGACACAAGGAAAGACGAGTATGCATGTAATATGTTAGGTGGAAAAGAAATTTAGGCTTGTTGTCCCTAATTGCAGCAGTAGAAAATAATATATCAACAACAAAAAGATAGTAAGAGTTGCAAATAAAGATGCTAAAAGTCTAGTTAAATAAGCAAGAGACAAGCTAGTAAATACTAGTTTAACCCGAGAATGAAAGAGAAAGACTTTAGCATGAAACAAGGTTGAAATGAAATAGTATTGCAGAGATTATATTGCAGCCTTATGGCTGTAGCATTCAATTTGTTACAGCCAAGAGATCAACCATCAAAACTTGCCAACAATCCACCCAAAAAGTGCACTAGGGTTAGTAGATGATAGGGGTAAACTTTTAGCAACTTTTGTCAGTTGGTTTGTGAGTTAATTAGAAAGTTGTATTAGGTTTTCTTAAGCCGTAATGGTTGTAGATAAAATTTATATCAGAAGAAAGAAGAACTTAGCCAAATATGATGCCCTAGTGGCTCAACCAAGCATTTAAAGCATATAATTGATTCCAATTTAGACAACCTCAAAATCCCGAGATTTCACTTTAACCAATGCAATATTTTATTTCTCCAATGTAATTATTTTTAGTTCCTTTAGATATTGGGCTATGGAGTCAAGTAAATAAAGAGCTAACAATGCTATCTCCCCGGGGGTGTAAACCCTCTTACTCCCCAAGGCAAGCAAGGTTAACTAGGAAATACTAGGAGGGTGTAAACCCTCTTACTTCTCCTAGTAAAACCTTTTGCAACACATAACTTTTAGAAAAAAATGATAGATCATGGTGGGGTTGTAAATCCTTATACTCCCCAAGAAATCTAGCAAATCAAACTTGTAACCAGACAATGAAGCATCAACAACATAAATCCTTACCTAGTCCAAGAAATGACAAGATAAACCTCCTCTTACCAAGATAAATCCACCACAAATGCAATATAAAAACACCAAGAGAGGTAGTGCACTACTTCTTCCACCAATAGCATGAAGAAACCATAACAAGAGAAAAAGAGAGAAGAGATTTCCCAAAGAGGGCGAAAATTTCAGCTAGGAAGGCTTCTCACAATGGGAGAGCTATATCAAATGAGATACAAATGATCTCTATTTATACAAAATGTATTAAACATAATTTTTCCACTTAAGTTAGGGTAAACAGAAAATAAGGGGACAACAACCCTTATTTTTCCCCTTTACAAAAGTAATTCATTTTTAATTCAACTTTAAAATTTAAAAAGTGCACAATAGAAACCCTAAAATGACGTCACCCCTCTAAGGGTGATGTTTTGACCCTTTGAGAAAGTCGTTGGAGTAGAAGGTTGAAGTCGTTGGGGCTCATAGATCCTCCTTCTCATGCGCTATAGCCTCCTCAAGTCTTCTCCCACAAAATCATGCAAAGTGTCAACAAGTATAAACTTCATCACCACTAAACCCTACCCCAATGGTGACATCAACTCCTCAAAGGTGACGTTAGGCCTCGAAAGACATGTCTTTGTGATCCGACATGTGGATCCTTGGCATCCAACCTATGGGCTTCAAGCCCCATGGAAACCCAAGCTAGGCTTGTTTCTCCAAAATTGTCCACCAGTTGGGTCCTGCAAAGAAAAATGGACACACCCTCCAAGGATCTCAAGTCAAAGAATCATGATGAGTAAATCAAATCAATAAAAGAGCCATCTAAGCAAGCACATATAAACCACCTCATCAAAAAAACTAATGCTTAAAGACCCTATGCAATTTTCCAAGTTTAGGTATGGGAGGGTTGAAAAAACGACCTATTGGGTGAATCGTTCCTCAAGTTTAGGGGTGTTTCCTGAGGGGGCATCCTTCTAATTCATGTGTATGAGGTGACATGTATGAGGGGAAGAATTTTGGGCATGGGGTTCATGACATACAATAGGTTGTAGTGTCTCATCTATGGGTGCCTTTGTAAAGGGTGTGATGTACCTTCATTTTCAATGCAACCTTTTTCCAAGCCCATTTATTTTCTTTTTTTCTTTAAAGATGTTTCCAGGTTGAAGCCAAGGTGGGGATTCTACCTAAGAAATAAAAAAATTTCCCACCTTGAATCTACCCTATCCATATCATGCTTCCCCAAGTTGGAAACACGTGTGGGGATTCTACCTAAGAAATAAAAAACAATTCCCACACATGCCCCTCCCTAGTTGGCATTTGTTATTAGTTATTCTTTCATGGGTCCCATCAATTTTTATGATAGATGTTTCATTTTCCTCGGGATCCTTGGGCGAACATATAGAAGGTTAATGGTTTTTATTTTATCTTTTTCCAGCTACAAGCCTCTGGGCCTTCAACCCATTCTGGCCATGAAATGAGGGAAAACCCCTTCTTGGGTCAGTACACCCAAATATCCCAAAATGTAAGGATATGAGGGGATGGAGTGTGGAAAGTGACAAGTATGGTCAAGAATGGAACGATGACTCATCAAAATGACCTCCCAGTAGCATCCCTATCCCTAAGGGTGACCCACTTACTAGGGCGCAATGTCAACCACCAAAGTGAAACAAGGAAAAGAGCATAATGTCCAAGCTGCAAACGTCACATAATAGTAATAAAAAAATAGATGCAAAAAACTCAAATGCCTCAAATATTGAAATGACACTCACCATAATACTCGACTTGTACTTCATGGAGAAAGAACCAATGTCTTTCGGAGGCCAGCTGATGTGGTGGATACCATTGTGACGAACCTAGAGACGTGGTGGTGAGGTGGGTCTCTGTCTATGAAAGTGGACACTGTTGGTCAAGCTGTCTCTCAGTACTCCATGTGTGCAACCTAAGGTCCTTGAGACATCATCTCCCTAGTTATCCCTAGGAGTTGGGGATAACATGCGTGATGGTGTGCTAAGTGTTCATGTTATTTTGATTTCGTAATCCAGTGCCTTGTCTAAGGGGAAGCCCCCCCCTCCTTAGTTAGGTAGTTCCTGCAAATTAAGAATATGATTAGCATTTCATTGTTGTTTATTTAATTTCATAGTTACTTTGTTTCTCCATATTGTTGCAATTCCATATTTTATGAACAATTAATTACAATTCAGACACATTTAGTATTTTGTTCCTTTATGTTGTGTGATAGTAGTTGTGATTCGGGTGTTGATTAGATTTTTGCAGATTTATAATATAGGTTGTGAATCACAGATGTTGTTGTAACTCACATTGATTCAACTCTCACTGCTGCAACTTTTCTTGCAACAATTACTTTGTTTTCTTTCAGATTTGTGACAACTTTATTCTCTAACGGTTTGGGATTGATATTCTGTTGATTTTATGAGTTGTCACAATCTTATGTATCGAATGATAATGTGTTTTTAACTCATCTCATTGTATGTGCAATCACATAAATGTTACAACAAGTCATCCTTGGGTAGCAGTGTAGCTTCCTTTTCCGTAAAGAGTGATTTATTTTTTGCAGTGTGATTTACTTTCCAAAAGTGTGATAACTTTCCGCAAGAGTGGTTTACTTTCCATGAGTGTGATTCACTTTTCACAAAGTGTGATTTACTTTTTGCAAGTGTGATTTACTTTCTTGCAAGTGTGACATTTATTTCCTCGCAAAATACGAATTTAAGTAGTATAGATTGGTGACTTAATTAAGTATCTTGGAGTCTTTCTTTGTGATGTGCTATCGAAAGTAATACAACTCCTTGGAAATTACAACACTATACTTGCATATACGGTGCATGATAGTTCGTAAGTAAGATACGACCTCAGATTGATAATTAAATGCACAACTCTCTAGTTACTTACTAAATTAATTAGGAAACAATTGAAAAGTTCGTCGATTATGAAATTTGAAAATTGCTATGTTCAGTTCAAGAAAAATAGGTATACATGGACTTGAAGCAATAAATGTTAGAAAGTCAAGTGTAACAGACACAGTTGAAGCAACTATCCATGTGCAACAAGAGAAATTGGAAATGTATGTATACAAAAAAGTAAGTTGTGCAACTAGGTAAGAAATATATGTAAATTTTTCTTCACATTGCTTGTTTTCTGTAATTGTTATACAATGATGCAGCTCTGCAACTCAGAATATTTTATTAGTAGAAGACATGAACAGTCGGAGAATTGGAAAAATATTCACCGGAGACATGATGGTTGTTTACAACACATATTTGGATAAAGTGAATAGATCACGCAAAATATTGCATGTTGATATGACAGATGAAAATGACATGATGAAAATTACATTGACTATTCTTGCACACCTCATTGAAAGATATGAGCAAAATATTGTTCCCGAAGCTAGAATATCTATTAAAAATTTCAAGATTCTACCAAAACTTGGCTATGAACGTGGTGATTGTGATCATGTTATATCGCTACTTGAATCAAGTGCCATAAAGACAATGCCTCCAATATGCAAATAATACAATTTCATACCAAACAACAATCAAACAATTTGCAAATAATACAAACATGTATCCAATTGGCACTATTGGAGTTGTTGTCACCCTCGCTAGAAAAGTTGGATCACAGTACAGTTTGCATATAACACATGGAAACGTGAAGGATGACAAAGCAAAAATATGCTTTTCCATGGTCAATTGTCTTTCGTTTATATGCTAACATATCATAGCTCAAGTTATGTAACAATTACATTATTTTATATATTAGTTGCAACTATTTGAGACGTATGGAAATTTCTTTGCTTCACTCGAACAACAATTGCAAAAGGGAAAAATTTGATTTTGATTTTTAAAAATATAACTAGGAGGAGAGATGTAAAAGAAAAGGTGTTCCACACAACACAATCAACATTTTATAATAGAACTCACAACAAAATAAGTCATATATCTGAAAAAACTAATTGGCTCAACAAACGTTGTAAGTATAGATTGCCAAGTCTATGTACAAATCTCATGTACAAGATTATTTGAAATCACACACACACACACACACACACACACATATATAGTTTAAATTACTAAGATTTGTACTGTATAAACAGGTCAGACATACAATGATAGCAACAAATGCATATTCAACTCCATTTTAATCTATTTGTGCAATTTGCAACTCCCTTGCATGGTCATATGCTTTGATAATAAATGCAATGTTTGAATGAGTGAGATGTAATTAGAGATGCCCTTATATATATATATATATATATATATATATATAGTGTTTTTATACACACAATGGACATCAATAATGTGCAATACATTTCTAGGGAACCTATACTACATGAGCTGCTTCCTGGCTTGACATAAATGCCATATGAAATATATTTTCAAAAGAAACCAAATATTTTTTACATGCTGCGTGATTTTTGAGTGCATGGAAAATTTACATTAAATGAAGATAGTGTCGTACTACATATGGGATAGACATTAGATGAATATAGTGTCATCCTGAATGTGCAATGAGTTCTACGTATTGCTTTTTGATTTCTTGGTGTAGGTACTAGAACTATAATTTAATTATTTTTTATATTGATCTAAATGTTGATGTGTGATAACATATACAATGTATATACATATTACCTATATAGTTATTAAATAAAAACAATCGCATGTGCATTTTAAGTACATTTTGAGTCCAAAGTATTTACTGAACATTGTGAGATTGCAATATCGTTGTATTGAATTTTTTCAATTAAATTATGTCAAAATTTTAATGGACATTGCACTAGATTTTTATATATTATTATTGGGGTCAATGTTCATATACTGTCATTAGTGCTAGATTGCAATTTGAACACGTTTTTCCATTTAATGCTTCTAGAATTATCGTTGACATGGAATTTGTGGTCTAGCCTTGATATCTTTAAAAAAAATGATGTTTCTTACAAAAGCCATATGCGTCTATTCACATCAACATAAATTATTGCTAGAAACAATTTCGCACCATCATTGCACAAAAAATACAACTATATCTGGTTTACTTTCAGATATTAATGTTGATCTATGTATTGGCCTGGTTGTGGCCCGGCATCGAACGAACAATGTACTTTATATTAATTTAAGAAAGTTGGTGTAACTAAATTTATTAATATTTCTACTATATCTATGATAAATGTCTCGTAATAATAAAAAAAAATAATAATATTCTATTTCCCCTATATAGAACCAAATGTAATTGAACTTCAATAAAAAAACATGATGTTTTATTGTTGCATTAAGTGAAATATTTCTCTTGTTGCATAGCATTTTGTGTACGAGTGTTTGAAAAAGGTTCCAAAGGACAAGTTATTTGTTTGACATACATGCATACTCCTATGACATTTAAATATCAAACCGAAAACTTGGTGAATTGTAGAAGTTTCACTAAAATTTATATATGGCACAAATTCTCCACAAGCTTCCAGCTTCAGCTCAATTATTACAGATCTGGAAAAACTATGAAAGCTTTCAATACAATTTTCCTCGGTTCTTTCTCAACACAAAATTTGTGTTTCTAAATTCTTTTTTCCATGGGCTTTCGCCAACCATTTTCTTCTACTGTTCCAACGCACTTTAAATGCTTTAACTAGTAATAAGATACATGCCATAGTTAATTTGTTTTCCAGGTCATCTGTTTCACGTCTTTGTAAAGAAAAATGTTAACACATCATCCGTCCCAAGATTTCAAAATATAAAATTTATATCGCTATGCCCTAGTTTAGTAACTTGTATGCAATGAACAATTGATTAAAACTGAAAACACTTAACAATTATAGTATCTTTTCTTGGTCCGCATTACCATGAATCCTAAATTTACATACACAGGAAATCGATTGAAATGCAAGTTCTACTCTCTTGTCTGGGTTTCAAATAGATTTAAATTTGCAACTATTTGAAGTATTAAAATGTGAAATTGCGGGAGTGTGAGGGTAGGAGATTGTGATGTCGTGAGTTGTTTGAATTCTCCACACAATTTTTGAAAATATAGTAAGTCTTGTCTATGCGGGGGATATATCTGTGCAAAATGCGGGAGTGCTAAAGATATAGTTGCATGAAATGCAGAAGTGCATAGGCTTGGATATGTGCATATGTAGATGGATCAGTCATGGATTCTATGCACACAAGATGAAAATAGACTCAACTCTTGCCTGTGTGGGAGACATCTCTGCAGGATGCATAAGTGATGAAGATATGTCTGTGTGCACTGCAAAGATGTGGTGATAGAAAAATCCTACTTGTAGTGTGATAAGTTGCAAAGTAAAAATGTATCTAATTTGGATATTTTTGAGAGAAAAACACTACCCCGAAGTGCAAAAGCAAAAAAATGAAGAGGAATAAGGAATATGAATTATGTTGGCAATAGTTGAAAATAGGGCACTGAAGTGAAGAGGGGTGAATACTATGAATTTTTTGGACTATGATTTAAGATAGGTTATTCACTGTGAAGGTCACGTCGATTTATTAAAACTTGTTTTCAAACTGTGAATTGTGTTCAGAGTACAAGTAACCATATATAGACACATTGAATAGTCCATTGAAACTTAGGACATTTTTTTTGTAGTAGTTATGAATGTCTAAATCTCCACTCGCTGCTCGCAAATCATAGCAAATCATAGCAAATCAACATATTGTAAATAGGTCATATGGTGCAAATTGCACGCCTTGTCAGAATTGTGTGGTGCATAATGTAGAACTATGGATGCTATGAACTCTTTGGAAAGGCGCTAGAAATAAATTGTTTCCTATGCCTGCTTAATTGTTTCTATTTATCATACCCTATATTCCGTATCTAATTCATGCATCGAAAGGAGATTTTAGTAAACATGCTCCATGCACTTTTCCCTAAAACAATTTGACCTACATAATGTACTATTCATAACTTTCACATGTATCAAAGTCCATTGAAAAATCACACGCATAGGAGATAGAAAAAGAAACCAACGATTTTGTACCCATAGCTTATGCACCACATCCTTTAGTAACAATATTTTTTCAACGACAATTTAGAAAGAATATAAATTGATATTTGGTATTGAAAATATAAATATCCCTCATGAAGTGCACACATGCAGTAGATAAGGCTGGCCGAAGCCGACGTATACAACCAACACAAAGCACTGTACAAACTGTTAATAATTTCTACATAAAAATGCCTTTTGATAAGGAAAATTTTGAAACACAATCTATTACCACAAGAATTTTATACAAAATTTGCAAAGGCATGGAAGTTAGAAGAATAAAGGAGCATTAAATTTGTGCTAGTACTGCATGTACGGGCTAGTCTAGTACAAAATTCTTAAAGCAAATCTTGTATAAAATTCTTCTTCCAATGCATTATTTTTCAAAGATTTCTTAGTCAAAATCCTTTTTACTGGGTCGTTTTTCATGTCATGCGTAGTGTTTTTCCATCACCATATCCCTGCACTGTGGCCACCTATATTTTCCGCACCTAGACTCTCCACACACGTATATGGCCCGAACAATCAAGATGAATTCTAATTCTATTTAAAACCCTTGTGCAGATAATTCATAGCACTGATCATCCCACAATCCCGCACTTTTGTACCTTGGCATTCACAATCGTTTCACACTGCGGATTCTGTCAAGACAAGTAATTTGCACGGTAACCAAGTCATTTATGGCACATTGATTTGCTTGGATTTTTGAAAAAATGGAGGCTATTTAGCACTTGTGTGAAGTAAATGTCGTGGTTTTCTATGAGTTTCATAATGGTTTCTATTTATGGTTCCCCGTATAATGTAACTAACTTAGGTGTGGAAAGGAAATTTTAGTAAATGCGCCCCATGTACTTTTCCTTAAAGCAATTCAACCTTAGTAATGTACTATTCATAACTTTCACATATATCAATGTACATTTAAAGAAACACATGTATAAAAAATAGAAAAAAGAAACAACATTCTTGTGCATATAACTTATGTAGCACACCCTCCAGTAACAATATTGGTTCAACCACAATTTAGATAAGGTCAATGGCCAAACTTCCTTGCTAAACTTAAAGAATATGACATGGACATTAACTTCGTAGAGAATGTTAGATAACAAGGATTGTAAATTGATGACTAGTATTGAAGCTATAGACACCTCTCATGCAAATGATGTATTAACTAAAGATGTAACCATCTTCCAAAAAAATCGTGATCAAAATGCTCTTTACTTAGCCATTTTATACCTTGTGTCGAATATTTTGCTACTATTATATCTCCACATTAGACACACCCATTTCTTTTGAAATTCACGTAGTCTGCACTTCCAATACTTTTGCAACATGAATTCTAACAAGCCACATAATTTGCAATAACATTGAATATCTTATGACAAGTTAATTTGATTTGACTTATGAAGAAATGGAAACAATCAAGAATAATGAAAAGCAAATGTCACGCTTCTCTATGAGATATTTAATGGTTTCTAATTATGATTATGCATCTTTCAAAGATAGTTCATATGTGTGGAAAGGACATCCTAGTAAGCGTACACCATGCAATTGGATTTAAAGTAATTGGAGCTCGGTAATGTATTATTCATAAGGTTCACCTATGTCAAGTCGATTAAAAAAACACACTACAAGGAGAACACCTTCTAGTGGAGGTTTTTGCGGAGGTTTTTAGTGTTACCAAATTTGGAAATATTTTCAAAAAAACCTCAACTACAATCTCTATTGACTGCAGAGGTTTTAGCAGATGTTCAATATAACTAAAAAAAATTGGGCGAGCGGAGATTATAACACAGTTTTTTTTTTCCAGTGTTGTTCTTGTCAAAACGCATCGGCACAGTATTGGAAAACATGCACCAATGCGTTACTATAATTCAAATGCACGAGTGCATTAATATAATACAAACACCCCAAAGATTAATATAATAAAAAAATTCCCTGATGCATTTATAACTATTGTGCACCGGTTCTTCCTTTTTTGTTGTATGCATAGCACTGATGCTCTTATAATTTCTATGTAGTCGTTCTTCCTTTTTTGTGTATGAAGCACCGATTCATTTAAGTTATAGTGAGCACCAGTGCATTTAAGTTATAGTGAGCACCAATGCGTTCAAGTTATCCTAAGATTTGGTGGTTTAATATAGCATGTGCCTCAATGCTTGTGTAATTAGTACGTACCGATGTCTTTTTTACCATGTGAATGGAAGGGTAGTGAAATTTCAAATATTCTAGGTGAGATGTTGGTGCCATTATTTTTACTAAGCACCGGTGCGTATATTATAGTAAAGGCACCGATGAGTAAATAATATTTAGAATCCTGGTGTGTATAATAACCTTAATGCATCGGTATGGTACACAAATTATTTTTAGTGCCCTCGTGTATATTTTAAACATGAGCACCGTACAATTTTGAAACGATAAATATTATTGTACATTATATCGTTTTCAGAACTATGCATTTTCTTAATAGTTCATACCAATGTGTTATTATAATTAATGTGTGTCAGTGCATATGACTCCTCAAAACACATTGATTTATTTATTATGGAACACACCGTCTAGTGAGTTCAAAAGAATACAATGCACTGATATGTATATATTTTAATTCATTGTTTTTATACAAATTTTCAATTAATCATTTCAAAATCAAATATTTTTTTATAACAATATTGTCTTATATTTTTTTTATTACATTTCGATATAATGATTGCATTAATGCAGTATCCAACCAATTACACCTATGTTATTTGTAACAATGTAAATAATCCACATATTAATTATTCAGTAACACAACATTTTTCAACATTCAACAATGCAATAAAATAAGAAACCCATTTTATTATATATGAATAAGAGACCCATTGTCATATGAAAAGGGACAACTTAAAGGTCTAGTACAATAATAAAATTGCATTCAATTTGTATTACACTTATTGGTAACATGTCCTCATGCAATTGGGACAATATGTCGAGTACATTAAACGAAATATCTGATTTCCATAGACAAATATTCCAAAACATACAACTTGTAGTAGCATCCAATTATATTGATTGTCATTCATCAATTGAATTTTGAGCTGCGTGCATGCCTAATTTCTTCATCATTTGTAGGTGATATTGTACTTTTTTTTTTAACATAATTTTTTCTTGAACGACTCATTTTTTATGTTCCGCCCCTTCATCTTCCATCTACAAACATAGAAATAAACTGTAATATATATATATATATATATATTTATGATTGCGTAAATAAAAAAAACATACATTAACACCAAGTCTTTCATAATCAATACACATTCTTTCGAAGCCATGCTTCATGAATTCTTTCAAAATCTCTTCTGTTGTCTGCATTTCATACTTTGTTTCCAGCATGTTTAATACGTCATGAAAAAGCATAGTCGATATAATCAGTATAAAATTTTCTTGTTTTTTCATTAATTATAAAACAAGGGAAGTTAAACAACATAGCTACTTACAAATTGTTCAATTAAACTTTTATTCTTCAACATATACTCACAACTCATACTTAACCCAATGTTTATCAATTCATGGGTTTTCTCCTCTTTGTATGTTAGCACCTACTAGAAGATGTCCATGGACAAGAGTATATTAATTATTTAAATATAAAGATCACAACAAACATGAAATCTTAGGACAAAAACACAAATGCTCACAAATTTTGTGATCAACCCTTTTATTCCTCGTCGTCCTGTCATATGTGTTGAATGGATTATTATTATTATTAATATTTTTTTTTTCTGCAATAAAACAATTGAAAATTAGTATTTCACACAATACTTAAATTCGATGTACATAAGATAATAAATAAATGATTACATAACTTTGATGCACATTGTAGTTGGGATGGCTTCTCTTGCAAATAAATTATGTTCATTTCTTTTCCCATATTCTTTTACTTTTTTTTGGACATCCATATCGACATGTCTTGGTTTTCCCCTTGTTTGTCCCTTGGAATTTTCAAAATCTCTGTGATAAAAAAAATAAAAAAATTAGGAATCATGAGATATAAAAATTACTTGATTTTTTTTTTTTTTAAAATAATATCCCGGTGTGTATAGTAACTTAATACGCATCGGTGCATAAACCGTACATATACACACCGGTACCGTATAATAGTGTCGTTGCAAAATTGAAAACATTTTACAAATTTTTGTATTTAGCCAGTGCTTTATAAATTAAGAAAACCATGACTTCCTAAGTATTGTTTATTACGCACAGTCAAGCCGTGAACAAATTTAAGACATGGCGATTTCCATATAAAAATTGTAATTTTTCCATTTTAAACTCAACGATGTGGTTTGTAAACAATGCACCTTGGTTCATATCTGGGTTAAATGCGCACTACTGACTACAAAAATGATTTTTAATATTGTTTCTAATTTAAATTAAGCAATGATTTTTACAAACAAATACGCATCGATGCTCTTTCTAGGTACAAAGTGCACCTTTGTGCTTTCTAGGTACAAAGGGCATTGGTCACCGCAAAGGCGATTAAAAAAACCCCGATAATGACAAGAATGTTTGGGATCCAATGCAATGAGTGGTTTCATTGAAATGGATAGGAAATGCCCATATATAAATAAACAAATCCTATAAAATATTTTTTCTTAAATTTTTTTTTTGGCTATGAAATATAGAAAGAGAAAGCAAAAAAATAGTGAGGAAATTAGGGCTTCCAATACTGAAGGTAACTATGAAACCTTTTTTTGTTTTGTTTAAGAATGCACTGAAAATTGTTTGAATCAAATAGGAGAATGATCAAGATTGTAATATACCTAGGGATGTAATATGAGAGGTACCCAATGAGAATGGGGGTTAGATACTATTAGTGGAATCTATTCAAAGTAAGGTGGACTAGATCCACCATGGTATTAAATAAGGCCCACAATGATAGTTACATATACTAAATGGGTAGTTAGAAACAATAAATGAGTTTTCTAGAAGATAGCCTCTCTAGAATGTTCCTAGGAGATAGATAATGCTATATAAATAAGTGTAAGCAATGTAATTGACATGGTGAAGAATATTGTTGATGTACAAGTAAGTATTGCTTGAGGAGTTTTATCCTTCCGTAAGGATTAATATATGTTGTTACCCTACCTCAAGGGTTTTCTCTACATTTCTTGTGTTTATTATTGGTGATTGGTTTTTGGTAGAATATTTGCAGATCTAGTATTGGTATATAACATTTGGTATTAGAGCTCTTTCCTTGGGCAAAGAAGGGAATAAATTTTGGTTATTTTTTGTAGAATTTTTTTAACAAAAAAGGGGGTGGCGCAGTACTTCAGGCTAAGATATGAGACTTTCATCTCAAAAATTTTAGAAACCAATTGGATTTTTCTCGAAAAAATACCCAATTTCAAAAAACAAATAATCCGAAACGAAGTCTGGGAAGTAAATTTATGAACATTTTATATTCGACAGTTTTTCAAGGTTTTTCAAGGTTTTTCCGGAAAAAGCTGTGATTTTCTGCCGTAAGTTATTTATAAACCCTAGTTCTATTTTGTGGGTTATGGCAAACAAGTTTCATTTTAATGGAGAAGATGATGGTATTAGTATTGAAGAATATATCCAAAATATCAAGTCATTATGGCGACATCAATGACGAGATTGGCTATCGATGAATTTACTGGAAGATGCTAGGGTATGGTGGAGAGGAGTTAACTCTGAAGAGATTCATGCACTTTCAGATACATAATATGAAAAACTATTTTTAGACAAGTGGTCCTGTGCCAAGATTAAGGATAAAGAAGGCACCAAGGGTTTATTTTCATATGGAAAATCTCTATTACATGTTTAGGGACGTATTCAGAAAGAAAATATCATTGTTTCTATTAACCCCGGTTGCATGCATAATTTTATTAATGTTCAGTTGGTTAATAGATTGCAAGTTCATACAAAGAATATTCAAAGCACACAGGTTGAAAGTGAAAATGTTCAAATTTTTAAATATTTGAAGCTAAGTATGGACAAATATGTGCTGCATTCGGACTTTTATGCTATAGATAGGGTGATGTGGATATTGTTTTGGGATATCCTTGGATGGATTCAATTGACACAGTTAATATTAATGTGCAAAAGAAGTTTTTGAAGTTGTGGTACAAGAAAAACAAAATTACATTGCACGATGTGTCTCTTAGTAAGAAACAAGGGCCCACAACAACAAACACATAAGTTATTGCAGAGTCCAAAGTTGAATCAGAGGCAAAGTTTATAGCAGCAGATGAACAAAATCCATAGGACAAAAATAATAAAGAAGCTAAGGTGGTCAATGACTCTAAGGCACAATTTGTTGCATATTTGAAGAAAAAATAACAGATTCCTACAATTGTGGTATATCACCATCCACATCACATCAAGAAACAACAGTCATTCAGGAAAGGGCCTAACCAGCCACACACTTATGCACCAATGAGGAACTAGAAAGGAAACTAATCAAGAGGTGAATGGAGGCCTACCAACACTACAGGACAACATCAGGCTAGAGAACCAAGTCCATGACAACATTGACACGATGCCGAACAAGCTCAAGGTGGGAAGGAAACAGTTGGACATCATATTTGGCTTCCATTAGGATGGATGGATGGTCATACTTGGTACCAATTGGCTACTATTCTCAGTCGATCATATCATATGGTCTCTTCTCATTTTTCGGGGATGAAACATGCTTAAGGGGGGTTGGATGTAATATACCTAGGGAGGTAATATGGGGGGTAATATGGGAGGTACCCAATGATAATGGGGGTTAGATACTATTAGTGGAGGCTATTCAATGTAAGATGGACTAGTTCCACCATGGTATTAAATAAGGCCCACAATGGTAGTTACATATACTAAATGGGTAGTTAGAAATAATAAATGGGCTTTCTAGAAGATACCTTCTCTAGAATGTTCCCAGGATATAGAGAATGCTATATAAATAAGTGTAAGAAATGTAATTGACATGGTGAAGAATATTGTTGATGTACAAACAAGTATTGCTTGAGGAGTTTTATCCTTCCATAAGGATTAATATATGGTGTTACCCTACCTCAAGGGTTTTCTCTACATTTCTTGTGTTTATTATTGGTGAATGGTTTTTGGTAGAATATTTGCAGATATAGTATTGGTATATAACAAAGATGATTAATAGAATGAAAACATATCCCTAAAATTTCTCCTCTGCATATTTCTATGTGATAGACCGTAATCCCCTTGAATTTGGATCTTAAAAAACAATCCACCCACTAAGAAGTCTTTGCTAATAAATCTATGTTGCACAAATATCCATTCTAAAATTTGGCAAACAAATAAAATAATCAATAGGATTTTCTTTTATAAATACAAAAACTCAAATTCCCTCTCATTTTTTCATTGTATATTTCGACGCATTGATGATAAATGTGCACCCTATTTTTTTTCTTCGAAAGTTCCATTTTTTGGTGCGTTATACCATGAGTAACACATTGGTGAGATGTGCACGTATAATGCATTGATTTATTTTTTCACTAAATTTCAAAGTATTGATAGTAAGTGCGCATTATTTTTCTATCTTTCTTCAATCGGTGCACTATACAGTTCAAAACGCATTGATGCGCTGTGTAACTAATAACGTACCAGGGCAGTGTGTAAGTAATAACACACTATAAGACATTTAAATTTCCACAATGAAAATGAAAACATATGAATTCAAATTTTGTGGAGGTTTTTCTTTGCAGAGGCAATAACAAACATCAGTCTTCGATGCTTCTCTCAATTAAACACATTGGTGCGTTTTGTTCATCCATACACACTGGTGTGTCTTTATATGATGAAGCGCACCATCAAGTTATAAAATTTATTTGAAGTTGTTTTTGAAGTTAGATTTTTCTATGCTACCCAAGATAACAGTTTTGGCTCAAATGCAGGAAAAATTAAATTAGAATATCAAATGGCTAATTCTTTAGATTCCAACTCATCTGTATCTTTGGAAGTCCTTCAAGTTCTCTCACGTTGATTGTAATATGTCTAGATTTTATTGATAATTCATTTATCTCATTGAATTTATGTTATGTATGCAGGTGAAGTTTAATATTTGTTCATTAAATTTTGCAGGATCAAGATTCAGGATTGAGTTCAGATGCTCAAGATATTCCTGTAGTCCCAAAATTCCTCAAGTTCTTATCAGGTGAAAGATACCGCAAGTATATTTTTGATGAAATGGACAACTTCTTTACGCTACCAATCCTAACATGCCATCTTCTAGAAACCAGCCCCGGTCAATGGTATCACACCGTTAAATGGATCTATTTAATGTAGACAACCCCACATGGTGTAAGAAAAAGATGATTGAGTAATTGTATTTTTGGATTTTCAATGGAACTAATGTAAATGTATTGCTTAATTTGACATTTGTTTTATAAAGGGGTTGGTTTCATGTTTATTATTGGGAAAAATTGTCCATGCTTCTAATAAGTGTTTGGTATAATGTTTGAACATATTAAAAGCAATGTGTTACTAATATTATCGATGTAATGTTCGATGTTTTTACAATTAGGATTTTGATGATGAGTGACCTGTCCACCATCTACCATTGCACCCCACTACGATGCCAAGTCACGAGCTTGCTGCTAAATGAAAATAGCTCAGAGAGGAAGCATATCGAGAATGGTTGAAACAACCACCTATTCAATTCCCACTACATCTTAAGTCACCAATTCAAAACCTCGACAGTAACACTAATTATTCACATGTTGGGGATGAAGGTAATGATATTGAGTTTGGTATGGATGATTTCTTTCAGGATACCCAAGCCATGGAGGGAATGTTTTTAGATGCATTCCAACAAAATGAACTAAGGGATGATGTTGATGTTGTAGATACCTTCTACAAAATGCTAAAATATTCTTCCACCACCCCTCTTCTTGTCACAATGAAGGAAGAAAAGGATTTATTTTTTCATGCTTAATGATAGTGTACATTTCTATTTCCCACTAATTTCATGTTACTCAAAGATAAGGTACTTCCGAGTGATAATCTCTTACCCGATAGCTGCATAGAGGCAAATAAAATGCTGAAAATGTTGGGTGTTGAGTGAATATCATACCATGTATGTTCGAATGATTGTATTCTATACGTAAATGAATATTTGGACAAAGAGATATGTCCATAATGTGCGCATGACAAGTACCATAAATAAACAAATAAGGGTAAGGTACATGGTCCTCCTAATAAGATATTGAGGCACATGCCTATAATTCCAAGGATTCAAAAGCTCTTTTGTTGCAAACAATTAGCCATGTTGCAGGGGTGGCATGCATCACATAGAAGTGAGCTAGGAGTTATGTGAATCCAAGTAGATTCATTATTCATGAAGCATATAGAGGATACATGGTCCGATAAATTCAAGGGTGAAGTACAAAGCCTTCGATTGAGCATAAATATGAATGGAGTTAACTTATATTCCCTCCAAAACACCAACTATTCTCTTTGGCCAGTGGTAGTGTTCAATAACAATACCCCTCCATGGTTGTCTGTGAAGAATGAACATCTTATGTTGTCTCTTATAGTCCCTGGTAGAAGACAAGTGAAGAAAATGGATGTCTACCTCCAACCAATGATCGATGAATTTAAGAAATTATGGGAAGGGATACATGTATATGATGTATCGAGGCCCATCCCAACGAAGAGGTATTTTACGTTGTATTGCATATGTGCAGACACTACACATGATTATCTGGGACTAGGAGTTTTCTCTAGTAAGCATGTTCATCAATTTGTTTATATCTGTAATTTTATTTGACATGCTTCATTTGGTGCAACTATATTTTTGACACTAATATTATATGTATACGATAACATCATAGGTCTTGTAAAAAAAGGGTATCATGGATGTAAATGTTGTGGACCTTCTATAAAGGCTAGTTGGTCCAATCACTTACAAAAGACATTGTACGACTATTCAAGGGTATTCCTCCTAGAAGACCACCCTTATAGAAGAGTTGAATACACTTTTAATGGTAAACCAAAGAGAACCCGAAGACCTGAACTAATGACACTGATAGATTGGAATAGGGAATATGGCACAAAGAAGAAGAAGGAAATGACATAATTGTTTGATTCAAATGGGGAACCTATGTTCGATGATTCTAATTTTTTTTCCACCTATGTGATGTCCTTGAAAGTGATGTAATAAATCGGTTTGAAGATGACCCGACCTTATGGAAATGTTTGTGGTATTGATTCCAAAAAGGTCAAAGTTTACGGGCTTTGTGAAAATTTTGAAGTTTACCTGATTGATTTTCCTCATATCAACCTCATTTTGAACATACTGGTGATTGATGTTCCATATGCTTGGGGAATGCTTCTATCAAGTAGCTGGTCCACTTCTCTTGGGGGTTTCCTCAGTATGGATCTCACCCACGTGCATATTCCCATGGGGGATGACACCTTTGAGATTCTATATAGTTGGGAGAGGGCTGAGAAGCATGTAATGGATCCCAACAGTCTTGCCTACACTAGTGAGTGTGACTTTGATGTACCCCACCAGATCATTGAATACGATCAATGGGACCTGCATTTTGCGAATGAAGATTGGATAGATACACTACTTCCAAGGATGAATGAATACACAGAGAATCTTGTGAAGTTCCAAGGGAAAGAATCAGGGTCCATCCAGATATTAAAGAAATAAGAGAACAAAGAATGTGAGAAAGACATTAAATATGCAGTAAACACAAAACCCCCTTCATACCCTTACATCAAGAATATACCTTACATCAACTACAATGAAGGATGTCTTGCGTTCATGTGGGATAAGAGGAAGGGAAAGCCTAAATATGATAAGAAGGATGACGACTCTTGGCTTGGCCCTTACATCATCAAGAAGAAGTATGAGAAAGAGAAATACTATTTGACAGTCTTGGATAGGAGAAATATTCCATTGCCACTAGATGGGTGTCTTCTCTAAACCTACATTCAAGGTACTTGACTTCGCCAGGCCCCAGGTAAGTAGGTAGGCCATCTTGATTTCTTGCATTTGCATCTTGATTTATCATAGTAGTTTAGTTGCATTTCATGTTTCCTTTTTCTCTACTTGCATATTTATTTCATCATATTACATATTTAGTTTAGAAATTTTCTGAAAAAAGGTACAAAATTTTCTTTTCTAGATTTGTTGTCAATTTTGAAATTTTGATTTTGATTATATGGACAAAGGGTGAGTAGAGACACCCTAGATTTTATAGTTTTATGTTTTTATGTAGGCATAGGTACAACTCGGAGATGTTTTGGTTCTCTTGCACTCTACGATGAGTACATGTCCCCAAGTAGGAGCCATATGTTATCCCCATTTCCCAGGGATAACTAAGGATATGATGTCTCGAGGACCTCAGGTTGCAGACATGGAGTACCAAGATACAAATGGATGATAACATCCACTTACACAGATAGAGGCATGCCTCACCACCACAAATCTCAGATTCATCACGATGGTATTCGCCACATCATCTTGCTTCCATAAGACATTGGATATTTCTCCATGAGGTACAAGCCAAGTATTATGATGAGTGTCATGTCAATATTTGAGGCATTTGAGTGTGTTTCATTTAAATCTTCTTTTGATTATGTAACGTCTACTTGGAAGTTATGCTCTTTTCCCTGTTTCACCTTGGTGGTTGACATTGTGCCCTAGTAAGTGGTCACCCTTAGGGATGGGTTTTCTACTAGGAGATCCCCTTGAAAAGTCAACATGCCATTCTTGATCATACTTACAACTTTCCACACTTCATCCCCTCACCTCCTTATCTTTTGGGATTTTCGGGTGTACTGACCCAAGAAGGGATTGTCCCTCATTTCATAGGAAGAAGGGGCTGAAGGCCCAGAGAGAATGTAGCTGGAAAAAGACAAAATCCAAATCATAAAATTTCATATGCTCGTCCAAAAGAGGTCTTGAGAACAATGAAATGTTTCTCCTAAAAATTCAAAGACCTGCAAAAACACACTCACACACACACACACACACACACACACACACACACACACACATAAATTTCCCACTTGTTGAGGGATCTACACAAGTGTGTTACAAGCTAAACTTTACCCCCATGGCACTATGTGTACCTCTACCTGTGTCCCCTGTGAAAGAGAGTGAGGGAAAAACTCCCTCTCCCTCTCCCTAGCCTCCCACTCATTCACAAATGTATGCATCTCAAACTGTTGTTGTTGCTCCTCCTCCTCCTCCTCCTCTCGTTGTTGTCATCTATGATTCACATATAAATATTGTTAGGCATATATATAAATAAAATAATTTGAAATTAAAAAAAATATATATGTATAAAGGACATGTATTTTAAAAAATCTAAAATGATTTTTTTGCAAAAAAATATTAAAAAGTAATCGTTGCACTGAAAACAAAACATACACCCTGACTATGGTGCACTTTAGAAGAAAAAAAACATTGTTGTGTGGTGTTGTTACTAATACACACCGGTTCCATGTTTCTTGTTGAACCACTAAGTATTTGTGTGGTGCATCCCATAGGATGCTTCACACTGGCTCAGTGGTTTTAACCACGTCGGTTCAATGATTTTAACCACACTTGTTCATTTTGTTAACAAATACGTACCGATTCATTTCATTAACATGTCATGGTGTATACATTTAAACTTTATGCACCGGTTCACCATGATTATTTTTGCATCGCCATAGATTGCAGTGGTGCGTCTACTAAGTCTCACCGCCACAGATTGTAGCAGTGTGTCTAGTAAGTCGCACCCCTCTAATTGGTTATTACAAATTCACCCTAGTGTCATTGTCTATACATCGTCAATGCATTTGTTGGATTGATGGGAACTACTAGGTTAAATTCCATTGTTGCAACTAAAGCAATGCAATGTGTTACTGTTAACGCACCTATGCCACCGTGATATTGGAGCATTGACATTTTTTTCTGCGGTGCATTGTAAAGGATAGAGCACCGGGAATGAGGCATCCAATGAGACACCCCACTATGCTAAGTCAAGAGATATATGTCTCAGCGTGTTTCTCGAAATAGTACTGGTGCATTTGGTTAAAATGGTTGCACCAATATGTTAAATTTTATAAATTGTTAAGTTATCAATGTCATTAATTAAGTGAAATGTACCGATGTGTGTCGAATCCAATTGTGCGCTAGTTGTGAGGCATTCCGAAGGACACACTGCTTTATTTTTATAATTTATCGTGTTTCTCTTGCTTGAATGACATATATGAATACCTATATATGAGACACACTGGTGGCAGTTCTTACTGTGAATTTAACACAAAATGTATCACTTCAGGGTGAGCCGAAGTGTTCAGGCACAACATGCGAAATTAATTTTTTTTTTGAAAAAAATGCTAAATTTCAAGCTAAATTTAAATTTTGATTGGATGAAAATGAAAATAGGAAGGTAATAAAAAATTTAAATAGCCTCTTATGTCTCGAGGAGGCATGGTTTCACCATTGAGAGGAAATGAAAATTCATGGTAATTTTGAAAATTTGGAAATATGTGGAATCTACCAATGGAGTTGTCCAAGTTGGTGTAGAGCACTGGAAACGTGGCATCTTAGGAAAGACGGTGAACACCAGTGCTTGCTTGAGAGTTTCGAAGCATGGGATGCACTATAACAATGAAAATCAGTTTGGTAATTTTTTTTATTTACCTTACCGCGGTGCGGTTGGCGATAGTGAGGCGCACCGATGCATAGTAATTAATGGCACTGGTGCAATTTATTCAGTGTGTGTAAATTTTATTATAAAGTATGGCCATGCTTTTGAACATTGATGCACTGATTCTTTCTATTTCGTGTATGCACTGATGCGGTTGGTTAAAATGGTTTCACTGCTACGTTAATTTTTGTAAATCGTTAATTAGTGGTGCAATTAATTAAGTGAAATGTCTTGATACAGGTCAAATCCAATTATGCACCTGTTGCGGAGCGTTCCAAAGGGCACACCAATTTGTTTTTATAATTTATCGTAGTCCTCTTTCTTGAATGACACTGGTGTGTGTGTGTGTGTGTGTGTGTGTGTGTGTGTGTGTGTGATGCACTAGTGGTAGTGCTCACTATGAATTTAACATAGTATGCACCATTTCAGGGCGAGCCAAAGTGTTCAAGCACACCACGTGGAATTGTAATTTTATTTTAAATGCCGAATTTCAAGATAAATTCAAATTTTGATTGGATGAAAATGTAAATAGGAAGTTAATAAACAATTTATGTGGCCTCTTATGTCTTGAGGAGGCATGGTTTCATTGTTGAGAGGTGTTGTGACAAGCACTACAACCCTCCATTTTTCTTTTGATCTTGTTTACCTCCCTAAAAATGGAGCCCCTTGTCTGTTGAGCCTAAGAGAAAGCCTTATAAGTCTCCCTCTCCATATCAAGATTCTTTTGATAACTAACGTTTCACTTAGAAAAAACAAAACTCATCAATACTTGGTGTTGCAATCCAAATTTGAAGTCAGCAAATTTAATTCAAACTCCTCCAAATAGTTCAGAGGAGTTACTTCAAACTCATCTGAATAGTTCGAAAGAGTTACTTTAAACTCCTTCGAACAGTTCAGAAGAGTTATTTTCATTTGCTCTGATACAAAACATTACCGCAAGAGTTAGGAGAAGCTCCTATGATGTGTTTAGATGAGTTACTTTCAATGCCTTTGAACACATCAGGGGAGTTCCTCTCTCAGCTTCCGAACTTATCGGAGAACTTCCTCTTTGGTCCTCCGATCAAACTGACCCCAATCACCGCATTTAATACCATAAATGACCGTTTGGATATATAAATGGAATGGGGTTAGGTTTAATGTTATTCGACTATTTGCAAGTGAACAAGGAAACCTGAGGTTAAATGTGTCGAGCTGAAATCCATTTGAAGATCTCACCTATCCATACTCACCACGTGGAGGCATAATCCAGGTAAGAGAACCTCACCTCTCTTATATTCTAAGGTTAGAGTTAGGTCTTTGTTTATTGCTAGTTTTTCGCTTTACCCTAGATCGATAATCTCTTTCCCCACTCCTCATCGCTTCACTCTTGACCACACCCCCATCGCCAAAATTCACCAACCTTACACTTTTTAGAGCCTATTCCTTGCCACATAATGAATGACCAGTCGACCAATCGACCCCTTCTCCTTCACCACGACAAACCTTCTTTTCACCCTTTCACTTAATCCTTGCAATCCCCGAAGCTTGCCCCAAGCACGTAGACCATGATCTAGAAGGTTATAGGGTTTCCTCACATCCCTCTAAACTCATTGTAGTTTTTCCCTGGATTGCCTTGCCATTTTTGCAAAAAAACCTAACTCTAAATCAAAGGCTTTCAAAGTAACTCTCCAAGCACATCAAAGAAGTTATTAATAATTTCTTCGATGCATTCAGAAGAGTTAAAATTTTTCCGTCCACATATTTCAGAACCCTTGGAAACAAATCCTTTGATCATATCAGAGGAGTTAGTTTCAATTCCTATGATATGATTGAAGGACTTTCTTTTAAGTGCTATGAACTCCTTGATACTACGACAGTTCCTTCCAATGACATATTAGAGAAGTTGGAAACAACTCTTTCGATCTCATTGTAGGAGTTGCTACTAACTTCTCCGATGCGATCACATGAGTTGTCTTTGACCATTCCGATATGTATCAGAGAAGTTATTTTCTTGACTTCCGATTTTTCCTTTTTAAGATGGTGCCAAGCATTTCTCCCTAAAATCTCATCGAAGAACTTGAGCATTGTCTACTATTAACCTGGAATATATAGAAAGTAGCTTTCTATGTCTTGATAATTTCATAAACATTTCCGATCATTTAGCTGTATTTAAAATAACATGCTCTAAGCTTATCCTTTTTGCATATTCAAACATGTCGCCGCGGAAGAAGACGACGGAAAAAGAAACAGGGGCTGAGCCATCTAGCAAATCCCAACAAATAATAGAGGCAGAATTTGTCGAGACTATATATGATGATACGTCAGGACTTCTAGAGAAGGATGGAGAGACCTTTATGGGGAGAAATGTATTATGTGTTCAAGAATAAAAACTTCTCTATGGAGGCGGAATAGAGACATAAACTCCACACATTCAAGAACATCAGAAAATTAGGAATTTTCAGGGTGGCAACACATCTAGTGGTATTCCCTTGCACAGATGCCATTTCATGGATTTTGAAGAGAATAGACATAAATAGTCCATATTTCTGTAATGAAAGAAAAGAACCTATGGCTTCATTCAGGCCCAATGATTTGGCTAAATTTTATTATATTGAAGCTGGGAAAAAAAGACTAGATGGTCAACTCCTCAGCGAGTTAGAGCATACACCAAAATATTTATTCCCTAGATGGTACAAGGAAGATAAACAATTCAAGTATAGGCCCAAGAGTCACTACCCCACAACAAATTTAAGGAGACCCTACCAATATATGGTGGCCATGCTGTGCAGGTTCTACGGGGAGCCAAATGCAACTCATTTCCCCCTATCGTACATGCCCCTAATTTATTTTTGTGCTAATGTGGGGGTTTCATTAAACTGGGTAGACATATTATCTGAAAATATCAAAGCTTCCATCTCTACAGTTATGCAAGCACAACTAGAAAAATTTCCTAGTTTCCATATGTCCTCGTACCTCCTGGACATTATGTGTACAACCCAAAAGTACCCAAATATGTGGTGGAGTTGGTTTCCCTCCGATGCCATAATCCACATCTATTGAAAAGTGATTTGGTAGCACAAATACTGTACAAAATATCAAATAATTTACGAACACTTCCTTGCTCCCTTATATGAATTTATCTTTTGCACTACCCCACCTTGTATAGCAGACAAAGCCATAATAGTCATAATAAGTATCAAGGACTGGTATTTGATGGAGCACGATACCTATATAAGAATATATGGTGCGATGAAACCACCCCACCTACTCCCTCAATTTGTTCCTGACAAACTTGTGCTTCAGGAGGTAGCGTGTCAAACTATCATACATGGGGTCTAAGGAATGTTATACAAATCAAAGAAATCAATTTGGCCTCCACTACCTCTTGTCAGGACTTTTAAGTAAGTACATTGTCATAACTTTTAAGTAAGTATGATTTTGAGATCACATACATTAAGGGAAAAATTAACAGAGTAGAAAATGTGTTGAGTCGAAGACCTCACATCTTCTCTGTAATACCACTAAAGACGAATCTTCGAGAAAATATTTTAGCGTGACAGATTGATGATCACTGGTAC
Source organism: Picea engelmannii (assembly GCA_009831015.1). Classification (NCBI taxonomy): domain Eukaryota; kingdom Viridiplantae; phylum Streptophyta; class Pinopsida; order Pinales; family Pinaceae; genus Picea; species Picea engelmannii. The sequence goes on along the minus strand of ML805110.1, from coordinate 135,241 downwards.
AAGGAAGTAAAAGACAATATCAGACCAGACATCATGTTGATACCTAGATATGAGGGTTATTCTTTGGACAATGACATAATTTTAAGATATAATGACTGAATTTATGTACCACCAAATGACGAAATGAGAAACTTAATTTTGAGCGAAGCTCATAGAGAAATAGATATGGCTCACCCTGGAGTCACGAAGATGAAGGCAGATCTTAAACCATTATTCTTTTGGAAGGGAATGAAATCAGATATAGTTAACTATGTGGTGAAATGTATTGAATGTCAACAGGTGAAGGATGAACATAGACATCCAACATGATTATTATAGCCACATACGATTCCTGAATCGAAATGGGTAGTTATATCGATGGATTTTATTGTTGTATTTCCATTGACGATGATGAGACACGATTATGTTTTTGTAGTCATCAACACTTTGACGAAGAGTGTGCATTTTATTTCAGTTCGTATGACATATCAAGCACGGGACATAGCTAGAATTTTTGTTAACGAAATTGTGAGATTGCATGGTGTACCAAAGAAGATAATATCTGATAGAGGAATGATATTCACTAAACATTTTTGGACTAGTTTCCAAGAGGCTTTGGGAACACAATTAAATTTTAGTAGGGTATATCACCTCAAAACAGATGGACAATTGGAAAGAATGAATCAGATTTTATAGGATATTCTTTGAATGTATGTGATGGATCAACAAAAATGATGGTAATAATTTTTACCATTGGTATAATTTGCATACAACAACAATTATCCGAGTACGATAAAGATGGCACATTTTGAGTTTCTATACGGATGACCATGTAGGAAATCTTTGAGTTGGGATCGACTAGAGGATAGGGTCCTTGTGGGACCATAAGTGATTCAGGAAATGGAAGACTAGATGCAATCCATAAGGAAAAGGATTAAGGAAGCACAAGACCGACATAAGAGTTATGTAGATGCGCATCGTATAGACCACAATTATGAGGTCAGTGATAAAGTGTTTTTGCGGGTGAAGTCGCATAAGAGCTCGATCACGTTTGGAAAGGGTGCTAAACTCTCTAAAAGGTTTGTGGGACCTTTCAAAGTTGTAGAAAAGAAAGGACCCATGGATTATCGACTATCCTTACCTGATTCTTTGAGGCGTATGCACAATATGTTTCATGTTTCAATTTTATGTCATTATATTTCAGATCTGTCACATGTTATTGACATGAGTTCATTGCAGGTATCGGACGAGGGTGATCTCATAGCGGAGCCAATACACATATTGGACCATCGCACTTGACAACTACGACGCCGAATAGTCGATCAGGTCAAGGTACAATGGGACAATTATAGTCCACATTTTGCTACTTGGGAGGACGCATATGAGACACGTCAGGAGTTTCTTTAGTTATTTTGATAGTTTGATATATAGATTGGTATCAAATATATTTATTGCTTTCACTGTTAGATTGTAAAAACTTCAGGATGAAGTTTAAAACAAGAGGGGGTGTATGTAACATCTAGTTCCACTGATCACATTCATACATTGACTTATTCTTTGAGGACACTTGTGGGCAAGTGAGCCGGTTTAAAACATGGTACATTATGATTATCAGTTTGGTTTATATGTTTATGTTATGATTGAGTATTGAAATTGATATGATATTTATATTGATGTATACCATTGAAAGGTATTATGATGATGTTTCCCAAGCATGCATGAAGCCTGACATGATGAAGATGTTGATGGCATCGGAATCCGGATAGAGTTCGGGAGTGGACTAGTGACTTTGATTATGAGTACTTGCTTTATTTACACATGTTTTATGATGATGATTTAGTTATGGATTTCATGTATATGAGTTATTAATGCTATCTTTGTTAGTGGATGCAAGCATGGTGACACTTTCTAATCGGACTCACATATGGAGTAAAGGGGTCATAGACATATATCAAATGGATGAGGGAGAGGTCATGTGGCATTTCCCCTGTCACAACGTACTAGCACTCCCGTCGTGACCTGAAATTGAAGGTTAACAACTACCCTTTTCCTGAGAGGTTCATGATGCCACGAGGGCAGATTGAGACAGTCGCTCATGAGGATTTCTGAGGGGCACACAATAAGACAGATTCCTTATTCCTCAGTAAGCCCTTAGTCTCACACAAGGTCGACAAGTGGAGTAATAACTCCAAGCGTCAGACAACTTCCAAACTAAGTCATTTTCGAGTGGCACCCTTGGAGCACAGAGGTGCGTCTTGAAGGGCATGCCACATGAACAAATTATTGAGTTAATAAAAATATAGAAGACCTTAGAGAATAAAACTACTACTTAGAACCGACAGAAAAGAGAATAAGAATGTATATAAGTTTATATTAAATTAGAAAGAGAACATGATAGAAACCCAGGTCTAAATGTTTATGCCTAAACAAATTATAAATTTGGGTAAAGGGAATTTTAGACTAAATAAAACTATTATAGGGGGGACAAAATATTATGACATGTGCACAAGGTGTGCATGAAATTAATAAAATGAATTTTTAAATTAAAATAAATTAATTCATGAGAGAATGGGTAGCCAACATAGAGTTAGAATCATAATCCAATATAGACTCTAAATAGAGAAGATTCCTAATCAAACTCCAAGTGTAAATTAGTTAGGAGACACAATAAAAGAGAAATTGAGGAAATAAGGGACAACTAGGAGAAAATCTAGGAACTAATTCATGAATGCGAGGGAAAATGATTAATTATTCAAATTAAAAAGGATTAAACATGTGAAACTTGGGGAAAGTGTGACATGTGTTGGGGGTGAATAATCTTTAATTTAATTATTAAAGATTAGCTAATTTTGCATGAGAAGACAAGTGTCAAACCGATTTTTTTTTATAAAAAAAAGGTGAGGAAGAAGGAGAGGGACCCTATTGCTTGAAGAACGAAATGTTGTTGAAATTTCTATTGACTAAGTTTACTTGTGTGAGTTGGGTTACAAGCTTGTGCAAGAGGTGGGAGCCTCTCCTTGCGAGGGTAAGCTTGAACTAGTTTTGAATCTGATTTTTCTGTGTGTTACCCCTACATTGGCTGGGAGGTACCTGTGAATTCTTTGGATTAGCAGGAGAAAGAAAGGACGTTGCGCAAGATTCAAGGTTGAAGATTATCTCCAACAACTTTAGTACGCTGGTCACGATATTTTATTGATTATTTATTGATTTAAGGATATTAATTTGGATACCAAATATGTGTGTAAGGAATGTTCATGTACAAATGTATTGGATATTATATTCAGAAATTCTGCATTGCATAGATAGTTTCTACATATAAAATTAGGTACAAAATCATTAGTTATTGTAATTAGTAATTTCACAATGCATGGATAGTTACTATATATATAAAATTTTATACAGATTTGTGGGCATCATATTCAACATATCAAAATCTATAGAATAGCCTCCACAATATATATATATATGTTCAGAATTATCTTCTATGCAATTAACATTGTAAACTATATGAAAAGATTTCGATAAAATATATGTCAGCTCAGTCGAATGTAATTTCTGAATTTATATCCAGAGTTGTTATTAAATTTCATACATTTACATCTCTAAGCCACTGAAGACTGATCTATCATGCTACATAAAAAAGAAGGTCCGTGTATCACCTTTGATAAGGTTCCTTCCAAGAAATTTTTACCAGGACCTTGTTGGCTAAATTTTTGGCTTCTCCTATATACGAAGGACTTATTCTGATCTTAGAGTGCAGGAGAATGTTAAATTCCTCCTCCTAATGATTGAATAACACTACATTTTAATATTTGCATACATTTAACCTACACATACTTATATATATATATATATTAAGAACAAAAATGAATTAGAAAGCAAGTGGAATTAGGAATTATTAGTAAGATCTAATAATAATTTATATATTATTATTTTAATAATAATTTATATATTATTATTTTAATAATAATTTATATATTATTATTTTAATAATAATTTATATATTATTGATTGATATTAAGATTTTAAATCAATATTGATGCTAAATTTTTTATTAATGATTTTATATTTAGAATTATATTAATCATCCATTGATGTGACTTGCGCAACTAGTTAGATAAAGAACAACACAAGTTGTGTAACGATTTCCTTGGAATAAGGGTATTACGTTCAAGGAAGTTCTTGTTGAATTAAATTATATTTTTGAGTAGATGAAGTGGTGCCTGTGTACATGTTTTATCGTTTTAGTTAGTTGTAATTTGTAGGTTACTCTATGTTATTTTAAAATGAAATGCTGATATCTTCTTATTAGTCCCTGCCGGAAGGCCAAGGGCAGGGACTATAGCGATGAGTTCATCGCTGACTTTCAATTAGTTTATAGTTGACTTCGAAATATTTGTGAAAATGGTAATGTTTAACATAGGAAATATATAAACCTCATTTTTTTAATAGTAAATTTGTGTACTTGTCACAATTTCATTGGCTGGGAAGTTTGAAGCRTTATTGCCGGCTTCGMTTCTTCCCAGGCAATTCTTGTTGCTTTGATAAATAATTTGCCTATAGTTTTACTAAGTATCAAGCCTGCTTTCATAATGCTTTTATAAATGCTTCTCCTATGATTTGACAGCTGACATTAAACGGATCTTTGACAACCATCAACAACCACCGGGAAAGTGATAAATAGTCTGAATATATATTAAAAAATCCCACCGCCTTGTCCTCTATTTATTGCGCTGCATCAGCTTGTAAGCCAGATTATAATGCAATCTTTATCGAATCAGGAAGTGTTAAAGGTGCATTGATAGAGCTTTCCTTACCTGTCTTTTCGCACCTTACGAACCAGAGACTTATACTGCAGTTGTAATCCCACCGTGTTACTGAATTAATGAGAGATTAAACACATTACAGAAAT
>ML805110.1:103917-130250 GCA_009831015.1 Picea engelmannii | reverse complement strand
TGTATATATTCAATATGCTCAAGTGTGATTAAGATGAGAGAGCCTTGCCTCTTATTTATACTTTCATGTAGCTTCCTCAAGGGGTTACCTTTTAACCATCTTAACCCACTTTCCTTATTTTAGGGTTAACCCACTTCTAATTTCTCCATTAACATTATTATTTAATTTTTTTTTTTGTATTCACTTTGAATTATAGTACACTCATCACTTCACTTTATTATTTACCTTCTAAAATATCTTAAACCACTTTGACTACTTTGACCTTTTGGGGCTTCTAGATGACTCATGTGGGTTCTCCAACTTCACATGGCCATAACTCTCTAACCGTGAGGAGTTATGTGACGTTCCAAATACCAATGGAAATGGCATGACATGTACTATCCATATAGAATAGTCTTTCCTACAAATATATCAAAACTCATACCATTATCCATCAAACAAACTTGGTTCCATTACCCAAACCTGGGTTCTCCAACTTCTCATGGCCATAACTCTCTAACCGTGAGGAGTTATGTGACATTCCACATACCACTAGAAATGTAATGACATGTACTATCCATCTATAATAGTCTTACCTTAAAATATATTAAAACTCATACCATTATACATTAAACAACCTTGGGTCCATTACCCAAACCTTTCTGCTATAGGAATTCACTACCAGACTTTCTCCAAGGGTTGACATCAATCACTAAGGGTTGAAATAAATATGCAATATCACTCTCTAATGGTTGACATGAATGAAAAGCAAAAATACATACCAACTATCCATCAACATAAGCCAACTGTCTGACAGAAAATGAAAATAGGAAGGTGATACAAAATTTATGTAGCCTCTTCTGTCTCGAGGAGGCATGGTTTCACCGTTGAGAGGAAATGAAAATTCAAGGTAATTTTGAAAATTTGGAAATATGTGGAATCTGCCGATGGATTTTTCTAAGTTTGTGTAGAGCACTCAAAACATGGTGTCTTAGGAAAGACGGTGAACACCGGTGCTTGCTTGAGAGTTTGGAAGCACAAGATGCACTATAGCAATGAAAATCAATTTGAATTTTTCTTTTATTTACCCTATCGCGGTGCACCTGACGAAAGTGAGGCAAATTGATGCATAGTGTTTAATGGCATTGGTACAATTTAGTTAGTGTGTGTAATTTTTATTATAAAGTATGGCCGTGCTTTTGAACATTGTCGCATCAATGCTTTATGTTTTGTGTATTCACCGATGTGGTTGGTTAAAATGGTTGCACCAGTATGTTAAGTTTTGTAAATCGTTAGTTTAGTGGTGCAATTGATTAAGTGAAATGTCCCAATACGGGTCAAATCCAATTACGCACTCTTTGCGGGGCATTCCGAAGGGCACACCAATTTGTTTTTATAATTTATCATAGTTCTCTTGCTTGAACGACATTGGTGCGAATATATACACACACACACACACACACATGAGATGCACCAGTGGCAGTGCTCACTATGAATTTAACATAGTATGCACCATTTCGGGGCGAGCCAAAGTGTTCAGGCACACCATGTGGAATTGTAATTGTTTTTTGAAAAAATCCTGAATTTCAAGCTAAATTCAAATTTTGATTGGATGAAAATGTAAATAGGAAGGTAATAAAAAATTTACGTGGCCTCTTATGTCTCGAGGATGCATGGTTTCACTATTTATACGTGTTGTGACATGCACTACAACCCTCCATTTTTTGTTTGATCTTGTTTACCTCCCTAAAAATGGAGCCCGTTATCTTTTGAGCCTAAGAGAAAGCCTCATAAGTCTCCCTCTCCATATCAAGATTATTTTGATAACTCACGTTTCACTTGGAAAAAATAAAACTCATCAATACTTGGTGTTGTAATCCAAATTTGAAGTCAGCAGAGTTAATTCAAACTCCTTTGAACAATTTGTAGGAGTTACTTCAAACTCCTCTGAATAGTTCGAAGGAGTTACCTCAAACTCCTTCGAACAGTTCAAAAGAGTTCTTTTCATTTGCTCCGATACACAACATTATCGCAAGAGTTAGGAGAATATCCTTCGACGTGTTCAGAGGAGTTACTTTCAACTCCTTCGAACACATCTGGGGAGTTCCTCTCTCGACTTCCGAACTTATTAGAGAACTTCCTCTTTGGACCTCCGATCAAACCGACCCCAATCACCACATTTAATGCCATAAATGACTGTTTGGCTATATAAATGGAACATGGTTAGGTTTAATGTTCTCCGACCATTTGCGAGTGAATAAGGAAACCCGAAGTTAAATGCATCAAGTTGAACTCCGTTCGGAGCTCTCACCTATCCATACTCACCACGTGGAGGCATAATCTAGGTAAGAGCACCTCACCTCTCTTATATTCTAAGGTTAGGGTTAGGTATTTTTTTATTGCTAGTTTTTCGCCTTGCCCTAGATCGATAGTCTATTTCCCCGCTCCTCATCGATTCTCTCTCAGCCACATGCCGCCCTCACCAACATTCACCAACCTTACACTTTTTAGATCTTGTTCCTTGCCACATAATGAATGACCGGTTGACCCCTTCTCCTTCACCATGAAAGACGTTCTTTTCACCCTTGCACTTAATCCTTGCAATCCCCGAAGCTTTCCCCGAGCACATAGACCATGATCTAGAAGTTTCTAGGGTTTCCTCATATCCCTCTAAAATCTTTGTGGTTTTTCCCTGGATCGCCTTGCCATTTTAGAAAAAATCACTAACTCTAAACCGAAGGATTTCAAAGTAACTCTCTGAGCACATTGAAGAAGTTATTAATAATTTCTCTGATGCATTCAGAAGAGTTAGCATTTTTTTGTCCCTGTATTTCAGAACCTCTGGAAACAACTCCTTCGATCATATCAAAGGAGTTACTTTCAAATCCTCCTTTCAAATCCTCTGATATGATCAGAGGAGTTTCTTTAATGTGCTCTAAACTCCTTGATACTGCGATAGTTCCTTCCAATGACATATCAGAGAAGTTGGAAACAACTCTTCCGATCTCATCGTAAGAGTTGCTACTAACTCCTCCGATGTGATCATAGGAGTTGTCCTTAACCCTTTCGATATGTATCAGAGAATTTATTTTCTTGACCTCCAATTTCTCCTTTTTAAGATGGTGCCAAGAATTTCGCCCTAAAATCTCATCGAAGAATTTGAGCATTGTCTACTATTAACCTGGCATATATAGAAAGCAACTTTCTATGTCTTGATAATTTCAGTAACTCTTCCATTCATTTAGTTGTATTTCAAATAACATGCTCTAAACTTATCCTTTTTGCATATTCAAACATGTCATAGCAGAGGACGACGACAACGAAAGCAACAGGGGCTGAGCGATCTAGCAGATCCCAACAAACAATAGAGGTAGAAATTGTCGAGACTATAGATGATGATATGCCAGGACTTCTAGATAAGGATGGAGAGACCTTTATGGGGAGAAGTGTATTATATGTTCAAGAAATAAAAATTCTTTGTGGAGGTAGAAGAGCGAGGTGAAATCCAAGCGTTCAAGAACATCAAAAAATTAGGAATTTTTAGAGTGACAACACTTCCAATGGTCTTCCCTTGCGTAGACGTTATTTCATAGATTTTGAAGAGAATAAACATAAATAGTCGATACGTCTGTAATGCAAGAAAATAACCTATAGCTTCATTTAGGCGTGATGATTTGGATAAATTTTATCATATTGAAGTTGGGAAAAAATACTGGATGGTCAACTCCTCAACGAGTTGGAAATTACACCAAAAAAGTTATTCCCCAGATGGTACAAGGTAGATAAGCAGTTCAAGTATAGGCCCAAGAGTTAGTACCCCACAACAAATTTAAGGAGACCCTACTTGTATATGGTGGCCATGTTGTGTAGGTTATACAAGTAGCTAGATGCAACTCATTTCCCCTATTATACATGCCCTTGATTTATTTTTGTGCCGATGTGGAAGTTTCATTCAACTGGGAAGACATATTATCTGAAAATCTCGAAGTTGCCATCTCTGCAATTACGCAAGAACAACCAAAAAAATTTCCCAGTTTCCATATGTCCTTGTACCTCCTAGACATAATGTGTACGACCCACAAGTACCCAAATATGGGGTGGAGTTGGTTTCTCACCGATGTCGTAATCCACATCTATTGAAAAGTGATTTGGGAGCACAAATACCATACATAATATCAAAGAATTTGCAAACACTTCCTTGCTCCCTTATATGAATTTATATTTTGAACCTCCACACCTTGTATGGTGGACAAAGCTGTAACAATCATAATAAGGATCGGGGACTAGTATTTGATGGAGCAGGATACCTATATAAGAATAGATGGTGCGATGAAGCCACCCCACCTACTCCCTTGGTTCATTCCTCATAAACTTGTGCTTCAAGAGGTAGCGTATCAAAATATCATAGATGGGGTATAAGGAATGCTATACAAATCAAAGAAAGAAATTTGGCCCAACATTGTCAAAACTTTTAAGTAAATATGATTTTGAGATCACATACATTAAGGAAACAATTAACAGAGTAACAAATGCATTGAGTCAAAGACCTCACATCTTCTCAGTAATACCACTAAAGAAGAATCTTCGAGAAAATATTTTAGTGTTACAGATTGATGATGATTGGTACAAGGGAGTAAAAGACAATATCATACCGGACACCATGTTGATACCTAGATATGAGGGTTATTCTTTGGACAGTAAAAAAAGTTTAAGATATAATGGCAGAATTTATGTACCACCAAATGATGAAATGAGAAACTTGATTTTGAGCGAAGCTTATCCAACATTATATATGGCTCACCATGGGGTCACGAAGATGAAGGAATAACTTAAATCATTATTCTTCTGGAAGGGAATGAAATCGGATATAGTTAACTATGTGGCTAAATGTATTGAATGTCAGCAGGTGAAAGATGAACATAGACATCCAACGAGATTACTATAGCCACATGCAATTCCTGAATCAAAATGGGAAGTTATATCGATGTATTTAATTGTCGTATTTCCATTGACGACAAGGAGACACGATTCTATTTTTGTAGTCGTCGATACTTTGACGAAGAGTGCACATTTTATTCCAGTTCGTACGACATATCAAGCACCAAACATAGCTAGAATGTTTGTTAACAAAATTGTGAGATTGCATGGTGTACCAAAGACAATAATATATGATAGAGGAACAATATTCATTGGACGTTTTTGGACTAGTTTCCTAGAGGATTTGCGAACACAATTAAATTTTAGTACGACATATCACCACGAAACAGATGGAAAAACGAAAAGAATGAATTGATTTTAGAGGATATGCTTCGGATGTATGTGATGGATCAACATAAATGATGGGAAGAATTTTTACCACTGGTAGAATTTGCATACAACAATAGTTATCAGAGTACGATAAAGATGACACCTTTTGAGTTTCTATATGGACGACCATGTAGGACACCTTTGAGTTGAGATTGACTAGAGGATAGGGTCCTGGTGGGACGAGAAGTGATTAAGGAAATGGAATACTAGATGCAATCCATAAGGAAAAGGATTAAGGAAGCGCAAGACCGATATAAGAGTTATGCAGATGCACATCATATAGACTGCAATTATGAGGTCGGTGATAAAGTGTTTTTGTGGGTGAAGCCACACAATATTTTGATCAAGTTTGGAAAGGGTGCTAAACTCTCTCCAAGGTTTGTGAGACCTTTCGAAGCTGTAGAAAAGAAAGGACCCGTGGCTCATCGACTAGCCTTACCTGATTCTTTGAGGCATATTCATGATGTGTTTCATGTTTCAGTTTTACGTGATTATATTTCATATCTGTCACATGCTATTGACATGAGTTCATTGCAGGTATCAAATGAGGGTGCTCTCATAGCAGAGCCAATCCACATACTGGACCATCACACTCGAAAACTATGACATCGAATAGTTGACTAGGTCAAGGTACAATAGGACAATTATATTCCACATTCTGCTACTTGGGAGGACGCACATGAGATGTGTCTGCAGTTTCCTTAGTTATTTTGATAGTTTGATATATAGATTGGTATCAAATATATTTGTTGCTTTCACTGTTAGATTGTACAAACTTCGATATGAAGTTTAAAACAAGAGGGGGTGTATGTAACATCCAGTTCCACTGATCACATTCATACATTGACTTATTCTTTGAGGACACTTGCGAACAAGTTCAGTTTAAAACATGGTACATTATGATTATCAGTTTGGTTCATATGTTTATGTTACGATTGAGTATTGAAATTGATATGATATTTATATTGATGTATAACATTGACATGTATTATGATGAGGTTTCCTTAGTGTGCAAGAAGTGTGACATGGTGAAGATGTTGATGGCATCAACAAACTTCTTTGGACTCCGGATTGAGTCAGGGAGTGGACTAGTGACTTTGATTATGATTACTTACTTTATTTACACATTTTTTATGATGACGATTCAGTTATGGATTTCATGTATATGATTTATTAATGTTATCTTTGTCATTGGATAAAGACACGGTGACACTTGCTAATCCGACTCACATACGGAGTAAAGGGGTCATTCAAAGATATTAGATGGATGAGGGAGAGGTGTGGCATCGTCCCTGTCACAAATACCTTGTTCCTGAGAGGTTCACGATATCATGAGGGAAGTCTGAAACAATCGCTCACAAGGATTTCTGAGGGGCGCACAATAAGGCAGATTCCTTATTCCTCAGTAAGCCCTTAGTCTCACAGAAGGTCAATAAGTGGAGTATTAACTCCAAGTGTCAGAAAAATTCCAAATTAAGTCATTGGTGAGTGGCACCCTTGGAGTAATGAGGTTCTCATTGAAGGCCACATCACATGAATAATTTATTGAGTTAATAAAAATATAGAAGACCTTAGAGAATAAAGCTACTACTTAAAACTGATAGAAAAAATAATAAGAATGTATATAAGTTTATATTAAATTAGAAAGAGAACATGATAAAAACCCAGGTCTAAATGTTTATGCCTAATCAAATTATAAAATTGGGTAAAGGGAATTTTAGACTAAATAAAACTTTTATAGGGGGAATAAAATATTATGACATGTGCACAAGGTGTGCATGAAATGAATAAAATGAATTTTTAAATTAAAAGAAATTAATTCAGGAGAGAATGGGTAGTCAACATAGAGTTCGAATCTTAATCCAATATAGACTCTAAATCCTAACTAAGATAAGAGTCATAATCAAATTCCAACTATAAATTAGTTAGGAGACACAATAAAAGAGAAATTAGGGAACCAAGGGATAACTAGGAGAAAATCTAGGAACTAATTGATGAGTGTGAGGGAAAATGCTTAATTATTTAAATTAAAAAGTATTAAACATGTGCAACTTGGGGAAAGTGTGACATGTGTTGGGGGTGAATAATCTTTAATTTAATTATTAAAAATTAGCTAATTTTGCATGATAAGACAAGTGTCAAACCATTTTTTTTTTATGAAAGAAAGGTGAGGAAGAAGGAGAGGGACCCTATTGCTGAAGAACGAAATGTTGTTGAAATTTCTATTGACTAAGTTTACTTGTGTGAGTTGGGATACAAGCTTGTGCAAGAGGTGGGAGCCTCTCCTTGTGAGGGTAAGCTTGAGCTAGTTTTGGATCTGATTTTTTTTTGTGTGACCCCTTTGCGGCTAGGGGGGATAAGGGGGAAGAAGAGTACCCCTAGCGTTGGGAGGTACCAGTGAATTCTTTGGATTAACAAGCAAAATTGCGCAAGATTCAAGGTTGAAGATTATCTCCAACAACTTTAGTAAGTTGGTCATAATATTTTAGTGATTATTTATTGATTTAAGGATATTAATTTGGATACCAAATATGTGTGCAAGGAATGTTCATGTACATATGTATTGGATATTATATTCAGAAATTTTGTATTGCATAGATAGTTTCTACATATAAAATTCAGTACGAAATCATTAGTTATTGTAATCAGTAATTTCGCAATGCATGGATAGTTACTATATATATAAAATTTGATACATATTTGTGGGAATCATATTCAACATATCAAAATATATAGAATAGTCTCCACAAAATACATATGTTCAGAATTATTTTCTATGCAAGTAACATTGTAAACTATATGAAAAGGTTTCGATAAAATATATGTCGGCTCAGTTGAATGTAATTTATGAATTTATATCTAGATTTGTTATTAAATTTCATACATTTACATCTCTAAGCGGCTGAAAAACGATCTATCATGCTACTTGATGGAATCCTAAATCTGCCCTCAAATGTGTACAAAATTAAAAAAAAATGTCCGTGTATCACCTTTGATGAGGTTCCTTCCAAGAAATTTTTACCAGGACCTTGTTGGCTAAATTTTTTCCTTCTCCTATATACGAAGAACTTAGTCTGATCTTAGAGTGCAGGAGTATGTTAAATTCCTCCTCCTATATCGCCGCAAATCTTGTTACACATTTCTGCCTTGAATCAAGCTCTTCCAGATTTCCACCATAACTGGGAGTAAATCCACGAATTTCCGCCATTCTAATGATTGAAAAACTCTTCTAATGATTGAATAACACTACATTTTAATATTTGCATACATTTAACAATGGAGTACAATTTGATCTCCCATGATCACTGAAGTCACATAGTTACGGGTCCAATGAAAGGTAGAAAAAACTCAAGAAAGATGCGACTATGAATTGATGTCTTCAATCTTCTACACAATCCACCAAAGGTGCAAGTCTACATCGTGTGAATAAAGGAGTTGAGGTCGAACACAATGAGACTTCGTTTGATTACCGGTCATTAAGGTATACCATTAACAAACGCGAGACAACATATCGATAATGAAATTAGGTATCAAGGCACCAAGTACATTATTACAAGTGTGAATATAGGTGTCGAGGTCGAACACTTGAAGAATCCATCGATCATGAGATATTGATATATTCCCAAATGTCGATGGTGAGAGAATATGCCACTAATGTCTGAAAGACTCTAGGTACTCATAAGACTCTAGGTCTCATCTCCAGAATAGATGAGTTGAAGTTGATGGAAGGAGACCCATTGAAAGGATAGCAATAAGGAATCTCTCATCATTCAACATAAGGTACAAAGCAGGAGCTTGATGATTTGGAGGAAATTAGATGAAGAACATGTTCACGAACTAATGACCCTATGCGTCTTTCACGTGTGCCAGATGCAAGCGATACACAAAAAAAACTCTCTGAATAGTAGACAATAAGGAAAACTACTGACAAAAGAGAGGAAATCACCAATAAGGCTAATGGCATCCAAGGCACTCCACAAATCCCAATGTGTGAATAGATTTCTTACTGCCGAACACAAGGGAAACCACCCAGTCAGTGACCAATGATGAAATGTCGACTGCTGGGTTCAAGGTTACCTACCAATGAGGAAAGTAGGGCCAGGGTGCACAATAAGAATACAATTTCATGTAGTTCTGAGACACATTGAGGGTATGGCCGACATGCAAAGTCAAGAAATCTGAGGAATGGTCGACATTGGTTGATAGACATCCTTTGAACAAGATCATGATACATATAGAAGAATCTGGTAGCATAGATTCAATGATGAAACTTTGAGATGTAGGAGGCATCAATAAAACTCTCCATAGGGACTAGAAGAGTAACCATTAGGGCGAGTAAACTCTCTGTAATGAGCTCATCTTCCTAAGGTCATGCTAAACCCAAAATTTTGATGACAAGTGGACTAAAAAATTGTGTGCTCTGTTCAAAGGCAACATGAATGCTGCCAATATAAGATAATATTCCCTTCCCACCCGTCTTTTTTTGTTTTTTCATAGTCAAACAAATGCTATGATATAGAGGAGGAAACGAGTGTCACAAGTAAGCAAACTAGTTCCAATAGTGGAACATACCTATTCTCAATGCAAGGAGGTGCATGTGGGAGATGGATACTCAGGGGAATGTTTCCTCCTGGGTATAGTGTGTCAAGCTGCAAAGGATATAAACAAGGCTCTGTTTGGCTGATGATGCAAAATGATGAGTTGAAAGGATTATAATGCAAAAGCAAGAACCGATAATAGGCTCAATACTGCAAGCAAGACTAGAATGAGATGAAATTACAACTTAACACCAAAAAATGTTCTTTTTCATAATCTTAGTCTACTTGGTTTGAAAAAGGGATAAACTTGCACCAAATAGACGTCCTTTCAAATCCAATTTACGAGTGTGAAAGAGACAAGTTCACTCGACAATATTTTTGCTTTTTGAAATGAGTCGAAAAAGAGCTTAAATCAAACTCATTTGGGAGTCCTCTAGGTATAGATCAACATGTTTATGAGTAAGAAATGAGGTTCAACATAAAGTCATGTATTAGTTATAAGGGACTCCCGGTCCTACAGACAAAAAAGATGCATGGGAACCGAATGAAGCAGAGGATCTAACTAGGGTACCCATGTTTGGTAAGTCTCCACCATTCGATAACAACACTTCTAGTTGCAGATAGAAGGTTCCGTGTCACTATAAAATGGGTTCGTACCTAAGGCATATGAGTGACAATCATAGGACGATGCAAGTGTCCATGACATATTGGATACCTATCCTATATGTCATGTAATGAAAATACCTATCCAAAGTTATGAACGGGTGACATGGTACTGAAAACCGCAAGAATCCTTGGATAAAACTACCAAAACCAAATCCATTCACTGTCATATTAGTCCATTAGGCAAAAATATTAGATGAAACTATGCAAAGTGGGTAAAAATTTGCTATAAATAGTTAAAAAAAAAAAAAAAAAACAATTTTACTATACCATTTGTATTTTTTACCCAAATAGTGGATTTTGAACCAAATTGCCTCTGAACTTCAACTGGTGATTTCGAGAGCTACGAGCGATGTAATCGATGACCGTCTGGACCAGGTAATTCATCTTTCTCTCCTCTTTCTTTTCAGTGGATTAAATTGTGTAATTAGGTTTCATTTTTAAAGTTATTTAGGGCACAATTTGAAAACTTAGGTGTATGCGGGCTACAATTTATCGGGTCGCGTATAAACATACTTATACGCGGTTGTTTAAAAAAAATACAGCATATAAGAAACCCTATATGTGACTGTGTACACTACAACTCGTGTATATGTCTGTGGATAATTCTTTTTAAAGGTTGATAACTCAAAAAAGGGTTTGACTCTTGTAGGATGGCACTAGATTGGAGTGAAAAAGAGCATGAGGAGGTGGATGTTGCAGTGGAGAGAGATCCAGGGGCCCAAATGGCCTTAAAAATATGCGGGCTATACAAGTTTTGGGCTCTCAAAGGGATGAAGGCTAAAGTGATATTTCTTCAGTTGCTTGTGGACTACTGGGATCTGGATAATGAGAGATTCAACCTTGATGGACAACCATTAAGGATTGAAGTTGAGGACATCTATTTCTTAACAAGATTGTCACGTCAGGGTGAGGTGGTCAACCAAAAAACCCATTTATTTGGGAGTGGCATGAAAATCGAGGAATACACAGCCACTCATTGCATGGTAGGGACCAAGAAGGTAGGGATCCAACTCCCAATCATAGTGATAAACAATCTAAGTCTTAAAATTATTATTTTAGTTTTGACACGGATCGCATGATCGACCTCATTGCACCAGGCATCAAGGCCACTTATGTTCTACTCAGTGGAGTGATTGCGACCCACAATTTACGACTGGTGCACCTCACTACTGGCCAACATGAAGAGCCAACTAACAGAATGCAAACTGGGTAGTAAGAGGAACTTCCAGTTCACTTCTATCCTTTGTAGTTTTTTCTTCGAGTGGGTTCCAGGCTTGGGACCTTGAGTTGAGATTATTCCGTGTGGACCTCACGATCCAACCATGGAACGGTGGACCAAGGTGATGAGGCGGAAGGGGGGTGGTAGGGTGCCAACACCCTACAATGATGACTTTTTATTTTGGTGGAGTTGGCAGGTGATAACTCTGGATGACTACCCTTATGCAGGGATTGACTTTAGAGGAGATCCTGACATGCCATTACCACCAGGTTCCACCTACGGAGACATAGGTATGTCAAAGTTTTTTAAATATTTCATTTTTTTGTATTTTTTGTATAAGAAAACAAAAATATTTCTAAAACAAAATTAGCATATGCACCGGATACATAATTAGAACTTCTAGGTATGTGATGATACGTAATAAAATCAAACTGTCATTCCAAAAGTTGTACCTGTAGGAATCATCAGAGTAGAGTAGGGTCACACACATGGTAACGGTCTTGCAACTAACATACTACTAACTAGGAGTCAAGGTGAACCTCTAAAGAGAGAATACCATGTGAAATGGCATCGCACAAAAGTTCTATAATGACACTATATTTGGCCACATCATTCATGGATGGCCCTAGGAAAATGCCACCTAAAGACACCATTAGACCCTCAGGTGAGTAAACAACCCAAGTGGTGGAAGCCAAGTTTCGTGTATGACGATTGACCCTGTATGCGAATCCTAAGTAGACCGAAGACTCCGTTGACATCTGCCAACCAAGGGAAAAATCGATAAGCAAGCTGAAGGTAAAAATAAAGGGAAAATATATATACACTAAGTTACATTAGTATACAAAGAGTTATGCCCAATCTTGGGACTCAAGCGTAATATATTTTCATATAGAGCCCATTCTTGGGCTCAACCAACATCTTCCCTTCATAATATTCTAATTCATAAGCTCCTTTTTCTAAGACACGTCGCATGATATAGGGACCATGCCACATGGGTTTGAACTTTCCTGACCCCAATGGTTCTTTGGCTTGATCATATAGAAGGACCAAGTCACCCTCAGTGTACAACTGAGGACAGAAAGACTTATCGTATTGGACCTTGACACATCTTTTATTTTCTTTGATAGCCGTAGAGATGTCTCGACGCTGCTTATCTAGACTCTATAGGTGTACGAGGCATTGTTCGAGATCGAAAGTGTCAGGTAGGAGCGCAACTTCCAATCTAAGAGAAGGGATCTCGCACTCAATAGGTAAGATCGATTCCACACTGTGTACTAACTGAAAAGGAGAAAAACTAGTGGAAGTCTTGACCGAGGTTTGGTATGCCCAAAGTGCTGGATAAAGCATGATATGCCTGTCAGATTTTCTCTGGTTGACAATTTTCTGAAAAATGGTCTTGATAGACTTGTTCACGGCCTCTACTTATCCATTTTCTTGGGGGTAGTAAGGGGAAGAATGACCATGCTTAAACCCCAGTTTAGATGCTAGTTCTTCCATCATTTCATTCTGAAAATGACTGCCATGATCAGTGACAATCTCACTCGGGATTCCAAACCTGGCTATAATTTGATTGAATAGGAAGAAGGCGATAGTCTTCCCATCGAATTTAACTGTAGGCATGGCCTTGACCCACTTAGTAAAGTAGTCTACGACCATGATAATGTGTTGATGCCCCCCAACTGAGGTTGGTTTTCAATCCACAAAGTCCACCCCCCACTTGGTGAAGGGACCGGCGATAATGAATAGATGGAGAGGGGCTGGATGCGAGCGCATTTTCCGAGTGAGCACCTGGCAGGGGTGACACTTCTTAACCACTTCGATGCAATGTTTAAATATAGATGGAAAAAAATAACCAGCTCACAAAATGTTATGGGATGTCGCAAGCTCAGATAAATGACCACCACAAGCCCCATTGTGGTAGTCGTTTAGAGTAGACTCAGCTTCTTCGTGAGTTAAACAATGAAACGATATATTGTCTACTCCTCGACGATACAGAGTGTTGCCGACAATAAGGTATTTCTTAGCTTGGTATCGTATACCCTGTCAATCATCTCACGAGAGATGTTGAGGGAACTTAAAAGTTTGAAGATAGAGAACAATATCTCCATACCAGGGGTATGACGATGAGACAAGTAAAATGTGTTCATCCGCAAATTAATCAACATGAATAACATCCTCATCTAATCGAGGGAAGTCAGATATTAACTCTGCAAAAACTAGTGATTTTTTGGACTTCACAGAAGCGAAATCAAGATCGAACTCTTGTAGAATGACAATCCATTTATTGTACTTTCCCCCTATGATACACCTCGTAAGGATGTATTGAAATGGATTGACATTCGTAACCACATTAGTTTTGCAGAGCAATATATAATGTCGTAATTATTGGACTTCGTGAATGATAGCCAAAGCTATCTTTTCAACGTGATAATATTTGAGTTCAAGGCGGACTAAGTTTTGACTAAGATAGTAAATGAGGTGCTTACAGAGCTCATCATCCTCCTGAACCAATACCATACCAATCGTCTCTTCAGATGCAACGACATAAAAAAAGTAATATCTACTGTAGTCTAGAGACTTCAGTAGAGGCATCGATACCAAGGATTTCTTCAAAGCATCGAAGGATTCCTGGGCTCACTCATACCAGATAAAAGGAGTGTCCTTTTTTAAGAGACACATGAAACCCTTATTAATATTGGCATAGTTCACTATAAATCGTCGTAAAAAGTTATCTTTCCTCTGTAAACCTTGAAGTTGGTGAATAGTGTGCAGGGGAGAAAATCGAATTATTGCCTCAACCTTTAATGGATCTACCATGATCCTAGTCTCAAAGACTAAAAATCCTAGAAATGACCTGACCTAATGAAAAATATGCATTTATGAGGGTTCAACCAGATGCGATAATGGTGACATATTTCAAAGACTAGCCAAAGGTTCTTAGGGTGATCCACTCTCTTACGAGAGTGAGCAGTAAGATCGTCGAGATAGGCTTCAACTATGTGCTTGAGATCATGAATTGCAAAGGTCATAGCACGTTGGAAGGTTGCTTTGACGTTTTTAAGGCTGAAAGGCATCTTCCGGTATGCGAAAGTACCCCAAGGGAAAATAAATGTCATCTTATGTTGGTCCTTGGATTTAATCTGAATTTGGTTATACCCTGAAAATCCATCCATGAAGGAAAAAACTTCGCTTCCCGCACACTCGTCAAGAATATGATTGATAAAGGGTGTAGGGAAGTTGTCTTTAGGACAGGCTTTGTTCAGGTCACAAAAATCCATGCATAAACTGATGGTTTCTTTCTTTTTATTCACAAGAACAGGATTGGATACCCATTTAGTCAAGGGAATTGGGTAGATAAAGCCAACATTCAACAGTTGTTCTACCTCTGCCTTAAAAGCAGGGGCCTTCCTAAGATTGACAGATATAAGACATTTTTGAACATGCTTAACATCCAAGTAAGTTTTAATCTCATGTTCGACAATTCGAGGGTAAATTACTGGCATATTTTCATATGACCAA
Source organism: Picea engelmannii (assembly GCA_009831015.1). Taxonomy (NCBI): domain Eukaryota; kingdom Viridiplantae; phylum Streptophyta; class Pinopsida; order Pinales; family Pinaceae; genus Picea; species Picea engelmannii. Next base: position 115,022 of record ML805110.1, on the reverse strand, counting down.
GCAAATACATCTTGAAATTCCTTGAAGAGTTAGGTGTAGATCAAAATTTCTTCTACCGAACAATCTGCACCGATGTATACATTTTCAATCTTTCTAGGAGTATGAGAGATATCGATCATGATGGTAGGGGAGATACTCACCATGTTTCCCTTGGCATAAATGCCATGCGTATCAAGTGGAACTACGGCATGATCGACTATCTCCCTCAAAGTAGATCTAAAATCATCGTGTTTGATTCTAGCAAGCTCTAGGAGAAAATAAGAGTGATGATGCATACCATCCCAGGGTCTATCGGAACCATTCATGGCCTCAATGATAGCTTCATCCAAAGTCAAAGTATCATCGAGGCGGTCACATGAAAAATACAATGAAGTGGCCCACACGATCTCTAAAAAAAGATCCTCCTCGTCTGTCTGTGAGGTAACAGGATCTGGATCGGCAAAAGAGTCAAGAACAAATTGATACACAATATCTATTGCCGATAGTGGCATGGCCATTCCAGAATGTAACTGACCTTCACAAGACGTCGTCGAGGAAGGTAGGGTCTAAGGATTGTTAAAATAGGAAGTGTGGAAAGGAACAAACCTCTTTGATGAAATGGGCCTACTGAACGTGGCGTATATATGGTGAACTAGTGCCATGAAGTCGAAGGTACACATAAGGGATGAATACTTTCCGACACCAATATTCTCCATTTCCGGCTGAGAATTTTCGATCACGGGGATCGACAGTCCAAAAGATGCATTAGGGCTAGCATACACAAAGGGAAACTGGTAAATCATCATGATATTCCCATCGTGAGGAAAACAAAGAGTACGAAAAATGAACGATATGATTGCAGTCATGGCGTAAGTCCAATTGCATCCTAGTAACAAGTTATAGTCGAGGGGCGCATCAACCACCTCAACATCCACCTCTATCGTCTTCCCACCTAACTGGACAAGAAAGGAAGGAAGAATACCGTGAGGGAAGAAGGAATGATCGTCAAAAGAAGTCAACATGGTCGGAGACTAAGAAAGGGTTGGGGAGTTGAGGGATTTCCAACAGACTAGGGACATCACACATGTTACAGTGCCTTCATAAAAAATAATACGCTTGATCGCATACTTCGAGTAACCCATGTGGATTTGGAATTCCACATGGTAAGGAAAGCAAGGCTTCACATCTGTGACATTAAACTTGACAACTTTCGAGCCACAAGGATCTAGATCTCCTAACGCAGATAAAAAGGAATTCCTCTATGAAGGACATGTCTGGAGTACCTCCAAAGCCAACATCGCACAAGGGGTTTGACCCAAGTCCTCAACAATAGAGTAATTTTGGGTGGCTCTAGCATTAAGATTGTGGGTAGAGCGCTTAAGTACTCCTTTCGGAATACAAGGCAAGGGCTCTGGTTTTTCGATCTGTAAGGGTGTCTCCGAATGAGGGGAAGACTCTAGACCGGGTACAGTCTGTGGAGAAATGTAGTCGTGAGACCAAGTGGCTACATTAACCTAATATTTAACCATATTGATGCATAAACGGTCACCGTCTTGTGTTGGTGGGTTTTGATTCCCACTCACCACATTTTCAACATTCGAGGAGATCGAGGCCATGTGCTAGTTATGTGGAAAAGGATTAGTCAGCATGGCGGGCGGTAGAGATAAAAGCCTCGTAGCTTCTGAAATTTTGGGGCATAAATGGGTAAGGTGATCATCTATACAAATCTTACATGGAAACTTCATCTTCCACCTTTATTTCTTTCCCTCACCAGCATTGTTATTCGACTTCTCATTATTACCATTGTCCTTGGGTTTATTATTATTCTTCCCACCCTTATGATTATTATTACGTCCTTTCTTTTTATTCCCTCCTGGTTGTTGGTTACCATTCGGGCTGGTCGACAATTGCAAAGAACGTACATCTGCCAACTGAGTGGTATTGGAGGACATAGATGAAGTTGACCCTCCTACATATTGGTTTAGAGACAACTATTTCAAATGGCTTGTCACCGAGTCTATGAATTTCACATTGGCGAAGCCTACAATTCCATCGAAATGAGGCCCGAGATTTTGTCTAGGGTCATAGTTTGACCTCGGTGCATCTGAAAGAATCTCTTATAACATCCCATACTGAGCATATATAAGATCTAACTATTGGGATTTAAAAATTGCTTCTTCCTCAGATGTAACCCCAGATGTAGAAACATCCTTCGAAATATAAGGCAGGAGGGACTTAACGAACCACTCTAGCAGGAATTTTGGGGGTATGTATGCCTTGATCAACCTCTTCTGTCTACGCCAGTCCTCGATGTGATATGATATATGAGAGGCCTTGTCCCGACGAAAGGTTGATAGGAGTTCTATGCTAGCATCATAAAAAATCGACAATTGGAAGTGGTTGAGGAAGACTAAAAATGTCTAATTAAAAGTTCCATATGACCCCCTAGGTAGCTCGATATACCATTTCACAGTGACCCCCATGAGGGTGAGTTGAAACAATCTTAACCGAATATAATCGTCATTAAGAGAATTCGAAGAGAACCAAAGGTGAAAAGTAGTAATATTGTTGTTGGGGAATCACAACCCATCTAGGGTTCTGGTAAGCACCATGGACCTGTCTGGGATTGTAAGACCCTCCTCCAGACTGATTCATGAGGGGTTAGTTTGGCACCATTCCACTAGGAATGTTCCGATGAGGGTTGTAAAAACTGCCCCTAGCCAGAGTGGTTCCAGGTTGGGGGTTTCCCAATGTATGAAACTGACCTCCTCTGGGTGCGAATCCGGAGCATAAAGGTGGATTCTTTGTGCCAAATGTGTTGGTCAAAATCAATACAGAGGAGGTGAGTGTAAAGGATGGACCATAAGCAGTAGCTTGTCCACCAGGTTGGTTGCTCCATCCAGAAGTATTAGGGACAAGATTAGACCCAGAGTTAAAAGGAGGAAAGCCTCCAACGACATGAGTCATTTGTGGGACACAAGTACCACCAAACAAGAATGGAGTACATGGAGGAGATGTGCTCGCAAGTCCAATGCTAGTATTTTGACCAGTCGCTGGGATGGAAGTTGAAAATTGCAATGTGAAATTTGGCATACCATGAGAAAAAAAACTAGAGGCCACAGGGATGGACTGAACATTATAGCCCAGTGAGTGACAAAGAGACCCAAAAGGGTTCATGGCTATAGGTTGAGTATTCACTATAGAACAGGTAGAGATGATGATAGGAGCCTCCAACACTACAACCATTGTGGTTGAAGGTGTCAAAGGGGTACTGTTAACTATAGTAGGTATGGGAGTCAAAGGACTCCCATTATATTTCTGATTCGATTCATTACTCATCCTTGTATGATCACAAGTCTGATAAGTGGAGGTGTGTGTACCACGTTTGATAACTTTATGCCTTTTAGAAGGAAAAGACTCAAAATGAGGTGGTAACTATAACAAGTGGCGAGACCTGCGGGGACGCTGGTCTGGCTCCACGATGACTCAAGACTTGAAATATAAAACAAATCCTAAGGCCAAATAGTAATCAAAGAGCACACCAAAATAAAATCAAAAGGCCAATATGCACACAAACATGATAGAGTGGATGAAAGGGGCCTCCCTCCCTAAAGTAGGTATGCCTCACCTAAGAGGGGCCTGAGATTCCTTGCTAAATATCATAGGTATCATAATCATTTATAAGGGCCCTCGTGGGCTTAACAACCAGTCGATCAGATCCCCCTGGAGAGGAAATCCTCCATAAAGGATGTGTGTTGTCTGACCCTTATCTAACCCAAGGTACCTGCAGAATAACCCCTACAAGTAACCTATGTGGTACCTAAGTCAAGCAACAAAGAAACCATGATATAACAGATGCACATGCAAACATTCATAAGTTAGGTCCACCGTATGGGTAGGGTAACAAATCTTGAAACCTTGAAAGCACCGCCTCTCACAAAGGTAAAGGTACTAGCAAGATGCCCATATACGAATAGATCCCCATAAATATATCTGACGCTAAGAAGGTATCGGGGGTATATCCCTTCAACCAACCTCACACAACCTTGTGCTTAACTCCAATGTAAGTGGAGCCTCTTGATATTACCAATTATACAATGGATCTCCACTCCCTTAGTCATACACATATGTTGATTTAATAGCCTTGGAGAAGTTTACTCACAAAATCCTATTCCAAGGATCTAAATCCTAAGCTAGTTTGTGCACCCTAGAAAAATAAAATCGTTACTAATCAATTTTAAATTATAGCATTACTTTTAGTGGCTTTTCTTACTCAAAAATGTGCGGTCGTGAAACTAATGATGTTATGACTCAACAAGTAAAATAATTGAATATGAATACAATGCAAAGTCCTAACTTCAATTCCCTATAAATGATATGTTTTTCAAAATGCAATTCTCAATTTAGTTATGCAATTCCAAATAAGATGCAATCTTTCTTTACATGTACTAAGATCAATGATAAGGACTCAAAAGATCAAATGCCAACAATGTAAAATGCCTAATATTTTTTTATTTTCAATATAAAAGAATGAAAATGCAAGGACTGAACAACAACTTGATATAAAAACTCTACTGTATGTAAACATAGACAAACCAAGTAGGATATCAAGGAGAAAACACCCAACCCAATATGCAAGGACAATCAAATGAAAAGGATGATGAGAAAGGCACCACCTAAAAGTTCAACCAAAGAAGGGTTTCCTATCATTCCACAGACACTTAACAGTCATAACAGAGACCCAAGAAAACTCAACAACAATCAAAACTTACCTAGCAACCATCAAACCCAACAACCAAGAAACAAGTAGTGATGTATGCGATTGTTCAGGGTAAAAGCGCATATATACGCCTCTTGCAGAAGGACATCATGCATATGTACAGACCTATCAGGTAAAAACCTACGTATATGTGTTAAAACACAGCCAGGCTAAGGAGAAGGCTAAGAAACTCATATTAAGAATGAACAGAGGTTTTCAAGTAGTCATACAATAAGAAACTTAATACAAATGAGAGAAATCCAAGGAGAAAAACACTCCAAACCCTAAAAAGGATATTCTATCCCTAGTATGGTCGTCAATTCTATTACGAGGAAAATCTCTCTATGGCTAGGGGTAAACCACAACAGATGGAAATGACTGTAGAAATCAACTCTAATCTCAGGTATGCTATATAAACAAATATTCTAGAAAGACAAGATAAAAGGCCTACCTCGTCCAGACATTCGATGAAGTCCACCATTGAGCACTTGACTCAAAACAATACACCTGCAACTTGTCCTCAACAACCAAGAAACATAATCATATGGTGATAATATATAATGTTAGCACATTCAATAGCATAATCCATCAACATTCATAACAATTACACCCATGGAATAACAATTCAAATATTTGCAAGATATTAATTAGACGAGAAAAGAGTATTTCTATTAAAATGTAATCAACATAAGTGAATGAATTACAAACTTCCATGTCGGCACGGTTAAGAACCAATAAACTAAGTCCCTTCCAATTAGGCCTCCACCACTTCAATCCTCCACCAAAGGCAAGCTCATATAAGAGAGACAATGAGGTTCTCAATAAATTAGGGAAGCGTTTGGGGGCTGAACAATGTGTTCAGACTTAAAAGGACAAAGGGATGCAGAGTCAATATGAAGTGAATAATTTCTCCAGAGTAACTTTGCTCTCAAAGTTGAATTCTTCTCCTCTTTTCCATAGCTCATATTTGGCCCATTTATAGCCTTCAAGTGGAACTGAAGGGCTGAGTCAGAATGTTTCCAGTATATGGAAGCTCAAGGATCATGGATCTCATGACGTGACATGGAAACTCAACACCTTTTTTTAATTTTGAGCACAAAACCTGATGTACGCGAGATTTAGTGGTGAAACCTTTGTATACACATGCTGTACAATAGGTAGGGCACGTATATGTGGAAAAATAATGTTTTTAGCTATGGGATTTGCAAAAAGGGACTTCAAGTCTGCATAGGGAAATGGAAAAAGGCCCTATGTGAAAGTTTTCATAGGGTGAGGCAAATCTTTCTATAACACCTTATGTCGTCAAAATAAAAAAATTTAATTATGTTGTTCAACCATCCTTAACACCTTAGAGGGATGTTACACCTATGTACATTGGCAACTATTTCTTTGAGAACACCAATTAAGCTCAAATATAAGAGGACATATTACTTTCCTACCACTTTGGAGAGGAAATATTCAGGAGGAACGACTCTAAGAATATCGTCAAAGAGAACTTCAATAGCATGAGGCTCTCGTATTAATACACCACTAAATTCTGGGAAGAAGAGGAGGTGCATAAAAATTCCATAACTTATGACGAAGTCATTTTCAATAGGCATGGCTAGCCAAAAGGAAGGATAGATGATGAAGAAGAGGCAAGAGAGGTGGCCAGAAAAGTGGTAGAACAAGATGAAGCTGAGAGATCTTCTCCCATATATATCTCAACTCATTCAGGTTCCACTGAAGAGGAGGAAGAAGCGCCAACAAATAAATAGAGAAGAGACAAAGAGAAGGTGATGAAAATGAACAATGATGCTAAAAAGAAAAAAAAAATCAAAATCGAAAAAGAAAATTCCAGAGCATAAGATGAAGCGAAATCTAAAGATGAGGCCGAAGAAAAATCTCCCGCAGAAAAGAAAAGGAGTTGGTAGAAGCAGTAAGAGTAACAACAGAATTATCAAAGAAGGATACAAAAGAAGCAGTGGATAAAGTTGTTGAAGAAGAAAGACAGAGGAAGAATATAGAGAACATAGATGATGACACACACCCAATGGACTTGGATATCCCAGGAATGTCCACCGTAGGTACATGAGTAGGGACAACGAGCAGTGGTTTAGGCCTCAGGCCCTGGGATATTTTTTGATCAACCGAAGTATTAGTTCTAAGAAGTTTCACATACAACAGTAAAAAGAGTAGAATCATGCAAGAAAGATTTTAAAAGGTGCCAATGATAGAAGGAGCCCCTATATCAGTGGTTACTCAAGTCTCTGTCATAGGAGATGTTAGGGAAGACCCTGTGGAAACAACTACGACTGGTTCTGGATTTATGGATGCAACCATAGAAAATATACAGAGGCTATGCTAGTAGAACAAAGAGAAGGAGGCAAGGATAAGGGACCTAGAAGAAATACTTCAACAAGTAAAGATTGATGAAAGGAGCCTCCTCAACTTTAATGCCAGTGTGAAAAAATTTATGAATGATTTGGAAGGTTCCATCATTTACATGTATTCCAACATACACCTCTTCCAATATGCTGCTGCAATAGTCATTGGCCAAAAAAACTAGACACAACTAAAGATGACACAATACAACACTATCTATGAAGGTATAGCTAACATTGATACATGGATAGAAGAGAATCCTGATGTACCTTCTGAGTTGTATAGACCCTCAAAATCAGCTAGAAAGACAGATCTGTATGCATTAGATCATTACTAGCAGATAGGGAAAAGAGTAGATAAATAAGTAACCAAGGCGATGGAAATATGTTCAAGGAATCACAAAGATGCCCAGGAACTGATAAGGAATGGTCGTATCCCAAGACTAGATGAACTTGGGAATAATTTGGTCACAAAATAATTGGTGAATGTAGTCCAAGACATCACAAGTTGAAGGAAACAAATAGTCAAAGAGACAACCTTTGTCTTCACCAATCTCATTGACCAACATCTACTGTAGCCATTGAAGATTCACACTATGGTACATGATTTTATGACAAATTTAGAGAAGGATATGATCGCCCTTGATGACAATATCACCATGAATGATGCAACACTGTAACAACTAACATACATGAGTATTTGGTCACTATATGACCAGTTGAAAGTTTGGACAACTTATCTCCAAAGCAAAAGTTCATAGGGAAATGACAAAATGATTGTCTTTCTCTCACTCTTTTCCTAACCACTTCAAATTTCATCCTTTCTGCCACTTTTCATTAGAATAAAGAAGATGAATAGTTTTATGACTGCCTCTTCAAGAAGAAGGCAAAAGGATGCATAGGAGTTACTATCTTTTTGTATAGAATAGGGTAGACGCTCATTGGATAAGAACTTTTTTTGTCTTTTCAAGCATTGTATAGACCCAAGAATTGTTTCGAGAACATATACTTTGTTAATTAATATTAGAAGCCCTCAGGGCCAACATATTATATAAGGAATTTTGTGTAGAAACATATTAGAGCTTGAACTACTTCAAATGAAGATAATTGTTGTTTCTATGGATTGTAAGAATGCTTGTTTGTTATAGAATAATTCTTATACAATCTTTGTCATTCTGCAATTATTGACGTTTCTTTGAATATTTCAATGCCTTGAGATTTGTTCATTATTACAATATACGTTGTTGTGATCTATATTAATTTGATTATATACATATGTATGCATTTGTTTCCAATCTTCCTTTTTTGTTGCAGCTAATTGTATAAAAGTTTTGTAAGATTTTGAGTGCATTATAACTCACCGGTTATTCTAGTGTGCTCCTAGCTAGGATAGGTTAGTATATATTAGTAATAGATTAATTTTTTTTACATACACGATCTTCATATACATATTTTCATTTCATTATCACCATCCATCCACCTCATCGGTACATCAGACCGTAACTGGTAAGAAAAACCAAAAAGAAGACAACGACAATGGCAGTCAGGCCAAATTATGGGTGGGACTCCTCATTTAAATGATGCATAGTCTAGTTGGGACCATATACTAGAGAGTACCCATTACTGTTGTCGGGCGAAGTTGAACCCGTCAACATAATTGGCGCTAGAAAGAGGGCCATCTTTTATGGCTTATATACGTGAATTAAATAATAACCGAAATCAATCTTCAACGTGTAATCCCAACCCTCAAATTACCTTGTTTCCTCAAGTAAAATATGAAAAATAATTTATCTACGAAGATTCAAAGGATAATTTCGGAAGTGCTTCCGGTAGTCCTGAAATACATACTGAGACCTGGTTCCACATATCGTGGGAAGAACTTCACGAAACCTGTAGAATTACATGTGCTTACACAAAGCTGCTTGGTACAATACCTACAACCTCTGAAATCCCTAGAAGAAAAGAAATCAAGGTAGAACCTCCCAACAAAGACCCCGATTTTTCCGTTAACTCCATGGACAACCTCATTGAAAATTATTTACAAGAAGTTCCAATCCCCTTAAGCAGAGCTGCGCGTTTCCTCATTGAACCTGAAGAATAATTTGAAGGTGAACAACCAAAAACTACCATAGAACAATTACTGGGAGAAAACATGAACCAAAAATAATTTATACCTTGATGTAGGGCCCAAGGATCTCTCAATCTGGATGGATAGCTTCATGAAATGCCAAGTGTTGGAGTTACTTCACACACACTTAGGATTTTTTTTTCCTAAGGTTTTTCCTATGTTCATTAGTCACTATTTAGTCTCCTATATTTTAGGGAGAATATTCCTCTAGGAGAATATTCTCTTCAGTTCACACTTCAGTTTGATCAGTTGAGTGGAGTCTAGATGCCACATTGGGATTATCACCATGCAACATTGGGATCATCATCAACTAATGCACATTTTCCTTGGGATCATCACCAGACTAGTGCATTACTCATGATTCCCTGATCTCCTCCTCACTTCACTTTTTTTCAGTCAGTTAACTGAAAATTGATAAACTATTTAACTCAAACTAGGTGGCAGTTCACTCCCAGAATTGCCCGAGAGACTAGACTAGGTGGCAGTTTACTCCCATAACTACTGGCATGTGTCCAAATCAGTCTATACCACCACTATGGCACATTGGATTCTCTTCCAATGTGCATTGGTTGAGTTATATAGAGTATATCATGTGTAAATTATTATTCATTCATTTGGTTAATGATAATTCTTCCATTATTTCTCTCTTGCTTCTGTTTTATTCTATTTTCTATACAATTGTGTATGTCAAATCCTACCTAGATCTATTATGTGTAGGTTCAACACATTTACATTGTTAGAAAAACAGGACCGCGGAGCAATAAAATAAAAAAAATGCAGAAACAAAACACATAAGACACACAATACAAGAGAGACACAGATTTACGTGGTTCACCCAGTGTGGGCTACGTCCACCATAGAAATTGCCAGGTCCTTTCTTTATTATTATCCAGCAAATGAAGGGATACAACCTACAGTAAAACCCGCTGTAACTTCCTCTTCTTTCTCTCACAGTCTCCTCTCTCAGAATACAATACTTGCCACTCTCCATAGCCGCGATACATTTCCCTCATAAAAGAGGGTTTCCTTCTAGGGCAAAAAACCCTAACATAATCTCTACCGTTAGATCTGTGACCTTATAATGAACGGTCCAGATTTACAATGAAATTACAATATACTTTTACAAGGCAATTTTTTCTTTGGGGGCTTCGCCCTTGAACCCTCGCTAGGGGTCTGCTTGCCCCCAAACCCCCCAACCGGGGGGATAGGCCCCCCGGACCCTGCAGAGGGGGTACCCCCCCTCTGCACTCCCCTGCGTGGAAGAGTGTACATACTTCTGGGGTGTAAATACTTCATGGGGTATAAACACGGCTAAAAGCAAAGACCTCTGAATCAGGAAGATAATCAGGCTCCACAACCAACAATCTCCCACTTGGAGACTGATCTCAACAACTCCACCGCTGCTGTATATGCTAGACTGTGAACCTTCTTGGACCTGGCAAATTTCTCATTTTCATCTTCATTCTTGAAGACCAACTGAAACTGAGAAGGAAATCAGTTTCTCCCTGGTTACTCCCTTTGTTAACATGTCTGCAGAATTTTGGCTAGTGTGTATCTTTTCCAGCTTCAATTGTCCATCTTCCAAGGTGGATCGTATGAAGTGGTACCTCAACTGTATATGATTAGTCTTCAAATGGAAGGCTGAGTTCTTTGCAAGGTGAATGGCACTCTGACTGTCACAGTACAACTTGTTGTTCTCCTGCTACTTTCCCAATTACTCCATAAACCTTTGTAACCAAATCATCTCTTTACTAGCCTCTGTAGCAGCAACATACTCTGCCTCTATTGTTGAAAGTGCAACAACCTTTTGCAGTTTTGAAATCCAACTTACTGCTGTTCCACCTATAGTAAAAACATACCTTGTGGTGCTCCTCCT
>ML805110.1:76835-100967 GCA_009831015.1 Picea engelmannii | reverse complement strand
TCGTTGTCTTTTCTTTCAAAATATTGAAAGCCATCGACGCTGCCAGGCTCAGCCGTATTGTTCCTAGAGCCTTTCTGTCAAGAATCTCCCATTCTTCGTCCTTCATGGCCGACGACTTCTTTGCTACTCCGCTCAATGGTAGGAATAGATCCTTCTGATATAAATAGTCTTCCATCTGCATCTTCCATAACTGGTAGTTTTGGCTGTTAAATTTCTTGACCCTAAAATTTACATCTTCCGACATTGCTCCCACTCGAACCAGGAACCCTCTTTTCCTGCGAGTTACCTTATGGCTCTGATACCAGTTGTTAGACAAACAGGACCGTGGAGCAATAAAATAAAACAAATGTAGAAACAAAACACAAAAGACACACAATACAAGAGAGACATAGATTTACATGGTTCACCCAGTGTGGGCTACGTCCACCAGAGAAATTGCCAGGTCCTTTCTTTATTATTATCCAACAAATGAAGGGATACAACCTACAGCAAAACCCGCTGTAACTTCCTCTTCTTTCTCTCACAGTCTCCTCTCTTAGAATACAATACTTTCCACTCTCCATAGACATGATACATTTCCCTCATAAAAGAGGGTTTCCTTCTAAGGAAAAAAAACCTAACATAATCTCTACCGTTAGATCTGCGACCTTATAATGAACGGTCCAGATTTACAATGAAATTACAATATACTTTTACAAGGCAATTTTTTCTTCGTGGGCTTCACTCCTGAACCCCCGCTGGGGCCCCGCTTGCCCCCAAACCCCCCAGCCGGGGGGATAGGCCCCCCAGACCCCGCAGAGGGGGTACCCCCCCTCTGCACTCCCCCACGTGGAAGAGTGTACATACTTCTGGGGTGTAAATACTTCATGGGGTATAAACATGGCTGAAAGCAAGGACCTCTGAATCAGGAAGATAATCAGGCTCCACAACCAACATACATGGTATTAGAGCCGATGGATTGCTAGGGAAAGACACACCAAATTATTTTTGCAAAAGAATTCATTCTTACACATTACAACTTATTTGCATGGAACGAGAAGATGATAATGCATCTTTGAAGCAGAGGATTGTACATGTTAACCATGAACACAGAGGCAAAACCAAAATCAGTCATATAAAAATCCAAGTATCTAAATCGAATGGATGAAGCATTCAAAACAATCTGCAATCTCATTTCTCCTGAACTTCTCTTTCACATATCCTCTTGTAAAACCCCCAATGAAGCCTGGACCACCATAGAAGGTATTTTTAGAAAACAAGATGAGATGAGGGGACACATGCTCGAGGTGGAATTTCTCACATTGGATCCAAAAACCTTTGACAATATCCAAGATTTATTTACCAAATATAAGGATTTGCTGTCATAGCTCAAGGCTTGCGGGGTTGATAAATCTAAGGAGGAGAAACAAATGGTTCTCACCATTCTCTCCAAACTTGGTCTATAATACTTAGTGTTTGTATCCACATTAAATTCAGTTAGATTCACCTCTGGATCCACCTGGACGATTCCATCTCTTGAGGACTTTATCGAGTCTCCGACACAAGAGAAAAACAAGCTCATCAACATGGGAAAAACAAAAGGCATAAAGGTGCATGCACTTACTCTGCAAGATGGAAATGGTCATCAATATCAGAAAGCTAAAGATAAAGACAAAAGGAAATCACATGCAAATATGAAGAAGGAAGGGTACTCAAAACCATTCAACGATGCCTCCGGATCCAAAGGTGGAAAGGGAAGAAAAGGGGAGGAATTCACTTACTTCCATAAAGGATTCCATCAAGAATCCACATGTATGCAAAAACAGATATATCTAATGACCCAAATAATTCAACAAAACAACCTTATATGTCGCATCCTTGAGGGTGCCAAGAAGAAGAAGCCAAAATATTAAAATCCCAAGAAAGGCAATTCTAGCCATGCTTTAATTTCCATCAACTCCTCTCCCGATTCTTGGATCATAGATTCTGGTACATCACACCACATGGATACCAAAAAATAAATCTATTCTTCATTGGATGCATGCAAATGTCCTCCTATTCTTATGTGGGACAACTCTCTAGTCGAGGTCACCGAAAAACGAAGAATTGAACTCACAAACATAAGCTTTGAGATTGTGCTACACATTCCCAAAATTTTCATCAATCTTCTCTCTTTGTATCAGATGAAAAACTTTGGCACCGGAAAGAGAGTCATATTCACACTTGATGCAGTGGATATCTATGAAATTAAAACCAATTCCAGGGTTTCTACTGGTGAGGTAAATCATCAATCTAGACTCTACACATTTTCTGAATTTATTGAACCAGATTTTTCATTACTGCTTACCCATGCAGATGAAAGTAGTAGAATATGGCCTGAAAGGTTCTGAAATTTAAATTTCAAATATATGCAACAAATTAGAAAGAAGGGAATGGTTGATGGTATACCCAACATCCACTTCTCCAAATGATTTTTTGAGGGATTTGTTTTTGGAAAACACCCTCAAGATAAATTCGACAAAGGAAAGACACAAAAGGATTCCTCTCCTTTAGATCTGATCCATAGTGACCTCATGGGAGGAAAAATAGATCTCTAAGCATATTTCATTCTACATTCAAAGTCACTTCCACAGAGATTATGGGCTGAAGAACTTAATTGTGCCACCTACATCCAAAACAAATCTCCCTATAGATATGTTAACGATAAGAGCCCCTACGAGGCTTGGAGTGGCCTCAATCTAGAAGTTACCCACTTTCGTATTTTCGGTTCATGTGCATGGGCCAAGATTCCCTATAATAAAAGGAAGGGACTTGATCCACAGAGCACAGAGTGTATATTTTTTGGATACCTTGATGGTGTGAAGGGATACAGACTCACTGATATTTCCTCAGATCGACTCATCATTGAGTGTAGTGTCCAATTTGAGGAAAGTGTCTCGCATGTACCTCAGCAGCCGCATGTAGACATTTTTGTTCTTCCATCTGCCAGAGATGATGAGCATGCACATGCCAAATATTTTTCATATGAGAGTTCTGATTCATAGGATTCAAAGGATCTAGATACAAAATCAGTACAGTCAGATGCAGAGTCGGTGCATCCAGATATAGATGTAGATCCAGAGAAGAGGCCCAAGTGGGCCCAGACTACTCTTCAGGATGCAGGGGATATTTTTGGTGATCCAGATGATACTAGGAGAACCCGATCTTATTTTGAGGAGCCTCCTCTTGCACTCACTACCACTTAAATGATGCCACCCAGACATATTTTCTTGTTTCAGTCTTCAGATCCATAGTCTTATGGCGAGGTTGCTGGAAACCCATTTTGGGAATCCGCCATGCAGGAGGATTCAACTCCCTTCTCGAGAACCAGACATGGGATCTGGTTCCCCTTCCTTCAGGAAGGAAAATTTTTAGGTGTAGATGGGTCTACAGGATCAAGAGTGCAACAAATGGATAGATTAGCAAATACAAATCTAGGCTAGTTGCCAAATGCTTTCAAGAGGTGCATGGAATTGACTATGATGAGACCATCACTCCAGTAGTGAATATGGATTCCATATATTTGGCACTAGCCATTGTGGCAACCAAAGGATGGGAAGTCCATTAGATGGATGTGAATAATGCATTTCTTCACGGAGATCTCTCTGAGGAGATCTATATGGATCATCCCTAGGGATTTATGTAGGATTCATCTTTGGTCTGTTGACTGAAGAAGTCTCTTTATGGCCTTAAGTAGGCCCCGAGGGCATGGTATTCCAATATGGACTCCTACCTACTATCATAGAACTTAGTACGTTGTAAATCATACCCGAATGTTTACATGCTGAGGACGACTGATTCACTTCTACTCCTACTTTTATATGTTGATGATTTGCTGATCACCGGTTGATCGAATTCAATGATTTTTTTATTCAATAGGAATCTACATGACAGGTTCTTGATGATGTACATGGGTCTACTACATTTCTTCCTTGGAATCGAGATCAGTTAGGATGCATCAGGAATCCAACTGTCTCATGCCAAGTATGCACGAGATCTCCTTGAGAGATTTCACATGACAAGCTGGAAGTCTGCCTTGACTCCTTTCCTATCAAGAGTCAGACTTGAGGATGGCAGAGACACTCCACTGGTTGAAAATACACTGTACAGACAACTAGTGGGGATCTTGTTATATCTCACACACTCAAGACCAGACCTGTTCTATGCAGATGGAGAAGTCTCCAAGTTCATGCAGGAGCCACATGAGCTACATTGGAAGGATGCAAAGTGTATCCTTCGATACATACATGGAACCATCACCTTTGGGATTCATTATGAAATATAATCTACATTGGACCTCATCGGGTTTACTGATTCTGATTAGGGTGGTGATAACATTGATCACAAGTGCACATATGGTTACTCACTCAATCTTGGTTTCATGCTTATCTGTTGGTCGAGAAAGAATAAGGCTTCTATTGCTCTATCTTCAGCCGAGGTAGAGTACATAGGAGTAGTTAACATAACCATTCATGTTATGTGGCTACAACATTTTCTCACTAAGTTGGGAATTCTGTTTCATCGGCGGATCGTCATCTGGTGTGACAACCAGAGCACTCTGAAGTTTTACAGAGATCCAGTTCATAGGCAGCGGATGAAACACATCGAGATCCACATGCACTTCATCCAGGACTTAGTACATGAAGGGATCATCGACCTACAATTTTTTCCTTCAACATAATAGACTGCAGACATATTCACCAAGACCTTCAGTGAGCAAAAGTTTCATTCTTTGCGCAGTCGTCTTGGAGTGAAGGACACAGTTGCCTAGAAACTGTGAGTTCTTATTTTTACATATATTGTACTTTGAGGGGGGGTTTTCCCTCTTTCCTTGTTTATTTCAGTGTATCTTTTGTATTTGGGTACCTAACATGGCCTCGTTGTTGGGACCCATTCTATATTTTCACCATAGTGATGTTCATAGGGGGTGTTGGAGTTACTTCACACACACCTAGGATTTCTTTTTCCTAAGGTTTTTCCAATGTTTATTAGTCATTATTTAGTCTCCTATATTTTAGGGAGAATATTCCTCTAGGAGAATATTCTCTTCAATTCACCCTTCAGTTTGATCAATTGAGTGGAGTCTAGATTCCACATTGGGATCATCACCAACTAATGCACATTGTCCTTGTGATCATCACTAGACTAACACATTACTCATGATTCCCTGATATCCTCTTCACTTCGCTTTGTTTCAATCAACTAGTTGAATACTGATAGACTAGTTAACTCAGACTAGGCAACAATTCACTCTCGTAACTGCCCGAGAGACTAGACTAGATGGAAATTTACTCCTGTAACTACTGGCGTGTGTCCATATCACCCTAGACCACCACTATGGCACATTGGCTTCTCCTTCAGTGTGAATTGGTTGAGTTATACATAGTATATCATGTGTAATTTATTATTCATTCATTTGGTTAATGAGAATTCTTCCATTCTTTTTCTCCTGCTTCTCTTTTCTTCTATTTTCTCTACAATTGTGTATGTCAATTCCCAACTAGATCTATTCTATGCAGGTTCAACACATTTACGCCAAGGAATTTTGATAAGCTTCTCCCGAAATTTGACCCAAACAAACCCGGATCCCCATAAGATCATGTTAATAATTTCTTTTTATCCATATATATTATAGGTGTCGAACATGATGACGTAGTGTGTAGGGTATTTCCTTATACTTTTTCCTAGAAAGACTCTACTCTATACTTCATCCTACCTACTAGATCTATTACAAACTAGGACAACTTTGAAAGGCTCTTTATGAGAAAATTTGAAGAAAGAAAAACAACTGCATCTCTACATAATGAACTAGGAGCCATCATAATGGACAAGAGGGAAAGAGTGAAAGACTTTAACCAAAGATTTCTTAATGTCTTAATCAATTTTTATCATGATATAGCTCCCACATAATCATTAGTTATTGAATATTACATAGCTGCATTAACCCCCACCATAGGGATGTTTGTAAAATGATCTAACAAAAATACATTAGCATTAAACTTTGATGAAGTTGAGATTGTAGAAAGAGAGTTATCTGCATATGATCAATATCCACGTTATGAAGAAACTAAGTTAGTTGGAAATAAACCATTTCTATTAACTAAACCACTTGATAAGGAGTCAAACAATATTGATAATGTGGTCAAAATGGTTAAAATTTTATCCAATGAAGTTGTGGACCTTAAAAAGAATGTTGGTGAAGGATCATCAAAGCCATTAACTTTTTGTCCATTCTTTAAGAAACCAGATAAACCGCCACAACTGATTGAACCACCACACATGGATTTCAACTTAGATAGCTTGAGTAATGATAATTTTTATTCTTATCATAGCACAATCACCCATAACAAACATGCCCTCAATGGGTCAACTCTATGACCCTGGTGATAAACCAGTTACTAGATCAACATAGTTTAGATGATGAAGGCCATGCACAAGCTCCTTTTGGTGTTGATGATGAAGCTCCACTAAAATCGACTATGCCCTTTTGGGAATGGTGTACATAATCAGACGATGAGAAGATTGAAGAAATCCTTTTCGGAGATACACAGGTTGTTAAAGCTGTCACTCCAAAAGGTTATAAATTACGCAGCAAAGTTCCACTATCTAATCCGCTTTCTTCCAAAGAAGATAACATCCTATTGATAACTCAACACACCCTAAAATTCTACGTCAAATTTCACTTTTTGGGTACCACTTGATCTCTTGTGAATGTCCAATTCGATCTTAGTATGAAAATGTTTCCTTTTCTCATCTTCTGTTTTTCATTTTAAGTCTTTCAAAGTTTCTCAGGCAAGCGAAAATCATCATGAATTAACAAAGACTAACATTTGATTAAAGAACTAACAACCGAAATTTCTCCCTGATGCGTTAAAGGAATTCGACATCGGGAAGGATTAGAGATGAAAAATTTCTCCGAAGAGGACCGAAATAGCTGAGACTCGACCTCCATCGGCGTCAGCAGATGAGAGTCTTAATTACGCGACAGATGCCACACAAGAATATCGCCGATGAACGACCCTCATCAGTGTCGGGAAGTTTTGAAGAGAGTACGCATCGTGCAAGTAAATGAAGGATATTTCCAATCACCGACTGCCAAAATGTTTTCGGCATCGGGGATTTACGAAGATGTAACCTGCAAAGAAACTAAGCGCTTGAATAGATCCCCGATCCTCGATCCCTTATACGCGTCGGCATCAACCGCCTTAGTTTTATGTTACCACCCATGTTGTGCATCGAAACCCGTCAGCATCAGAGGTTTTCTAAGAAGGATACCAATGGAAACATACGCAAGGTATCACCGATCCCCGACCTATCCACTGAGAAATGCGACGTGATGAGACGTTTTAGCTCTAAGATACGCTAGATACGACACATTTAAAAGGTTAATTAATTCCAGGATCACACATTAGTTGCTAATTCGTGAGTAAATCAAAAGGACTGTTTAAGCCTCTCGATACAATGCATCTCCCTCCGCGCCTCCACCATCAACCAACGTAGAATTTATTTGCAAAGATTCGACGGTAGGTTGTTTTGAATTGCATCCATTACTCGTATTAACTGGTTGATACGAATAGTAGGATCTCTCCCATTATATTCTTTTGAGTCATTGTGTATGAGCTCATTCTGCGAGCAAAGAAGTTCGGAGCATCCAAAGGAGCAAAACAAGCGATCCAGAGAAAGCTTCCAAGGTCTAGAGAGTATTAAAACAATAATTTTAGCAAGCACTACAGGAATGTGCCAGCTTATGGGTGTTTTATGCTTCAATTCATATGTTTTTGTCCAATGTTACTCTGCACATATGTCTTAAACATTGATTTCAGTTGCAGGAACAATGCCTTCGAAGAAACCCACCACCAGGAAATCCCCAAGGGCGCCAAAGCTACAAGAACTAGAGGTAGGAGAAGGTTCTTCCCCAGTAGTTGCAAGGCAATTGGAATTTGCTCCAAAGCCTGTGCTCGTCATCAAGACAACCACCAAGAAGGCCTTCGTCCAGCCCCTGACCTTTGGAGACACATAGGTGAACATCGGGACCAAAATAGTATTCCCTCGCTGGGAAGAAATTCTTAAGAAAATCAAGAAGGAGGAAACCCTCGAGTATGCCCCACACAATGATCTTGATATGAGAAAACTTGACGATGAATTTCTTTCAAATGTCTGCAAGGCTTATTTTCACATGGTGGAAAGAAGGACTTCGATATTTCCCTGCATCGAAATCTTAAAATGGATTATTGATCACATTGATGCACAAAGGTGTTTAATTAACGACGACAATGGCAGATGCATCAGGTTTTCCTCCCAGTAGAAATTCATAGTTACTACAAGCTCAGGGAGCTGGAGGAACATTTAAGCATTGAATTTGTTTTGAGGTTCTATCAGAAACATGACACCAACAAGATTATGGCATCCTGGTGGAGGGAGGATAAAAATTTCACCAATCGGACCTCTGTCTGGTACTCGACGACCAACCTGAGAGAGCCTTACATATATCTAATGGCCCTACTCTGTCGATTGCATGGGGAGAAAGACTGCGCCATATTTTCAGAGGCTTCGATTCCTCTGGCTTATACTGTATTCATTTTTGGAACAGGTTTTAACTGGGGTGCAATCATCTCCAAATAGCTGAGAAATTGCATACGACAAGCTCAGACGCCGAAAGAGGGAGAAACCCCTTCCTTCTACATGGCTTCTTATCTACTGGATTTCTTCTGTGCCAAGAATGTATTTACCGAAATGAATTGAGTTGGCATGCCTCCGAGCTCCTGGTCTATGTATACTTTGGCATCTTATGGGAAAACATGTATAAGAAATCCTATTCTCGCATCTGTGACCAGTTTATCACACTCATTTATTATTTGTTGTTCAAGAAAGAGTTCCCAAGGCTGTTAGATGCAGACAAAACGTATCAAAAGTAGGCCACTGGTATCTAGATGAGCACGAGACCTACATAATATTTTTTGACGCCACAAGGGTACCCCATCTGTTACCTATATATGTCCCCGATCGACTACTATAAGGGGAAATTTGTTATCAGACCATTTTGCAAGGCTACAATGCCACTTTAGTGAAGGACAAGAAGCGAGCCTTCATACCTTATGGGTTTCATATTGGATACTACATGGTCAAAGACACCACACAGGCCAAGCAAGAAGGGTTAAGTCAATTGGAATTCCAATTGTAGACTAGCTGTTTATGCAAGCATGATCCCAAGGGTCTGGTCCTGAAACATGCATCACAGGTATCATCTTGTTGGCCTTATGCCCATGATCGGTTTGAGGATGAAATTTCCATTGAAAATGCTCAAGACTAGGATGAGGTGGTCTCAAGGATGGTTGATCCTAAAGAAACCAGATTCAAGGCCATGAGTTGGGAGGAGAAAACAACGAACTTGGAATAATCGAATCAAGAGCTCCTTAGGGCCAAAGAAGAAAGGATAGCATCTGAACCAGTCGAAGTGGTGGAAGCCCCTCAAGAACACATCCAAACAATAAATATTTCTCAGGTAACCCTGACACAGAACAAGAATTTCCCCAAGGTTCAAAATACGCAAGAGAGAGGGACGCTTATGTATCAACACACCCTGGAGATGATGGGTCTGATGCAGGATATCCTAGGCCCCATTAGGTTTCCAAGGCTTACGATTGATAGCCCAGAAGAAATCCCAACGGAGCCAAGCAACCCCGATTTCATAAACCTTGGTAACACCAATGGGTAATATGACCTTGAATCCACAACACCACCAGCCAATTCGCTAGTAGGCGCGATGACTCAACCAAATATGGGTCAGGTATCAGTAGAAACAAGTGCACCTAACCCTCTCACCGAGTTCGTCAATGTATACAGTGACGATGAGAGCCTGGAAGCATCTCAAAGGACCCCTGTGCGTGTCCAAGAAGAAAAGGGACTTGAGAAGGCTTCTTCTCCTGAGTCCGAGGTCCAAACCCAGCTGGTCCCACAAAAGGAAACATAATCCAAAAATGGCCTCGAAAACCAGATCAGACAATCCAAAGGACAAGCCCAAACCAGATGAGCCAAAGGAAGGATCCCCACAAAAGGAAATCAATGATTCAACGACCAATGAGCAAGTAAGTAACAAGTCTGTGCCCGACGTTCATGAACCCGACCTTGAACAAGTATACACCACCGATAAAATGGGAAACACATTCACATGGGGTGATCGACAGATACCCAAGCCGATAGACAGGGTAGAAGATATCTATGCGATCTCTTACGATCGAAAAATGAAGGCCATCATCAAAAGAACCATGAAGAAGAGGAGGATCACGTTCGACCGCTCCATCCTCATCACTACAAAGGAGAATTTGATAAACATTGTTGATGCCTAAACGTCCGAGCTTCTCATTGTGGGGATGGCACTCTTGGAGGCCACCTTGGATAGGGCTAAACAAGACAAAAAAGAGTTGTCTGCTACCTGGAAGGAACTAGAACATTTACACCACCTGGCTGTGTACTACCAGGGAGCCACCTAGACCGCAATATATCTGAGAAGCAAGTTCGAAGAAGCTTACAAACAATTCACAAAAGAGTGGCATCTTTTTACAGCAAAGATAAATGAGTTCTAGGAGGACACTCTCATGGTACTCGCAACATTCAAGGACATGGAGCGATGGTATGAAAGGGTGCAACAAGCGGTAGAAAGACTCGAGTACATTGATGCAGTCCAACAGGGTTGAGAAAAAGAAGAACATGGCATCTAGATGTTAGGAAAAAACATTCTTAATCACATGAAGCGATCAACTGAGTATTGGGATAAGATGTCTCATGACCCACACCGAGAAATTCAAAAGCAATGGGTCAGATACAAGAAACAATGGTGCAAAATCAACAAAGCAATGAAGGATATCGGACTCCCTGATTTCAGCACCCCCAACAACTTTGTCGACTTGTGTGACATAGTCGAGTCACATGCCAAGAAAGATTCACTGTGGGCTGAAGAGATCGTGAAGATGACCAACACGGTACCATGGCAAGTGCAATGATTTCTGGACAATCCAATTAGATCTTGAACTGTGCTACATCATTTAAACTCCAGTCTGGCGAAGTACCAGATGCATGCGATGGAAATCAAAGGGATACATGCAGCTCCGATGGAGCAACATAGGTTCCCATGGGCTCAAACTTGCGACAAATAGTTTATAATTTGGTCTGAGTATGAGAAAAGTCATCCTTTAAGAGAACTATCTTGAGTTGACTATTAAAGAAACTGATAGAAGATGACGCCACATGGCGTATTTTGCTTTGCTTAAAATGCACTTAGCTATTGTTTTCAATTGAAATTTAGATTATAAATAAATACATCGACCAATTTGTTAGGGGTCAATGGTTGTTGCAAGAACTCTTTCTTTCTAGTTGTTAAGAATTATTTTGAAGCTGCTTTGAATTGAGAAGTCGTTCTGGACCAAAGACAAGTTATTTTCATCAACTGCATGTGTGGTTGGACGTGGAGAAGAACTATTTCCTATCCTGTTTCATGAATGATGTTGTAAAGAGTAAGAGCAATTAATTATGTTTTCAAGTTATCTGGTGCAATGTTTTGATGTTCTTTGCTTTAAAGATGAAGATGAATCGTTGTGTTATTATGGGATGAAAGGTTCTGGTAGATGAATTATTTTTCTTGCCATTATCTCATTGCATATATGTTTTCTTTCTGGTAGTTAGTATCTCAGATAGTAATTGGATGCTCCCATGGTTAATGTATTCGTACTAGGCCAGTGGTATAAAATTGTCATTTGCATGCTTGAGTAGTGGGTTATCCCAAGTTCAACCTCTTCCCCTTAGTTAAGCTTAATTCCATTTTTATTGCCAAGTTGGTTTATATCGGCTTACATCTCATATCGGTCCCACCCAAGAGAAAATATACAAAATATAATAGTCCAAACCGAAGGAAGAGCCTTCACAAGAAAATGTAAAGCCCATCGATAATTTGGATGGATCGCAAGATCTGGAGAACCATTCCACTATTAAACGCTGCAAAGTCTAATTGGGCCTCAGTGGTGGGTTTGGTTCCTAGTGTTGAGTCAAGGGATTGAAGACCCATCAACTCAATTTGTGCTAGAAGGAGGGGCTGAGAATGAATGGCTGGATAGATATTCTACAAAGTATTTCAAACAGCCTACAGATTCAAAACAACCCACATGCATGGCTAGTCATTCCCAAGACAACCTACACACGCTGAGTACTCCTGGAACGAGTAACTCACCCCAGCCTGAGGAAGAACCTTTTCACCTTGAAATACCTTACGCTCATCCTCATGAGAAAGTAAATAATATCAAAAGAATCACAAGAGCCTACGCTTGACAGATCAATGCGTTGTCCTTAGCTCCCATACTCCCTCGAAGAAAACAACAAATAAAACCAGGGGTTAGTACTCCCGGCAAGGTTTTCGTACACTCGGTAGAAGACCTAATAGATTTCACGATTACCGAAATCCAAGAACCTCTTGATTTGATACTCGAAACGCCAGTCGACGATGTATCTGAACCAAACATTTTTTCGAAAGAAGAGGAGTTTAACTCAGAGTTTGAAGATATGGAAGGCAACAATGACCATAATAATGAAAGGGGGAACCCACCTCTGAACAATCAACCTTGGTTAGCCAGAGATGCTTTGGCCCTCCCAGGACCAGTTCATAACCTTCCCCGTCATATAGAGAAGTTGCTACCAAAGTTCGATCCCAAAACCTATGGATTTACTAAAGATCATATCAAGAAATGTATACTAGTGATGATCTAGATTTTATGAGTAGAACAAAATGAATACAGATTATTAACAGGTGCTTAACACAGAATAACAGAGATACAATAAAACTGTTTTTCTATTCAATAATGAAATAAGTTGAAACTATAAAATGCAGCGGAAACAAGATTGCTGGAATGGTGGCGTATTATCTCTGAGAAGAGATGTGACGACCACGCTCATTTGCAAGAAGATGATTAAAATGAGGCTCTGAAGGCCTTTTTACCATAAGAAGGAATGCCAAAAACCCTAGACATCCAAAAACCTAACCCTAGGAGATGAAGTGCCAAAAGTCATGTGGGCCCCATTTGGGGAAGTTAGTAAATCAACTTCCTAGGGTCATAACTTTTGCAAATGATCTCCATTTTCCCAAAAAACAACGTTTAGGGCCTCAAAAAGACTCCGGAAGTGAAAACTGCTAAAAATAGTAAATTAGCAAAATTGCCAAAAAATTGTTTTGAGCCAGTTGGAAAAGGTGGGTGGCCACTGATATCCATCTGGATCAATCCTCCCTCCTTAGGAATAAATGGTCTCCATTGCATTGAGGTCCCCCATCAGATGAGGAAATTTCTGCTAAATTTAGCCCCGGGTGAGCCACTTGCCTTGGTGCAGGAGTTGCCCTGCTTTGACGACTTAATAAAGATGGATCCTTTGCTGTCGAGTGCCCTTGATGTGTGTGTCCACAATATGATCATTGGATTCCTATTGTATGTAGTCAGGGTTGAGCTCTGTTGGTGTCAGTTGTTCTGCTACTTCTGAGGTGTCCAATAATGGTGGGAAATAAGGGCGAAGGAGATCCACGTTAAACACTAGGTGCAAGCCAAGGAAAGGAGGAATGTTGAGCTCAAAAGAATTATCCCCCACGGCCTTGGTGATGGTGTATGACCCATAATGGAGTGGGTGAATCTTCTGATGTGGTCCTGTAAGGCATTCTTTATGCAAGTGAAACCAAACTTTGTCACCCACCTAAAACTTATGTGGCACCTGATGTTGATCATGGCACTATTTGTACTTGTCATTGGACTTCTGTAGGATTTCCTGAACCTATTGGCGGATGTTCTGGATCCTCTCAATGAACTGGGTGGCTTTGTCAGTTTCAGTTGGAGCAGGAGATGAGTTGGTCGAGGTGACCGCAAAGGGAAGTGCAACATCTATGGGACCCAATGGTTGGAATCCCAACCCCACCTGAAAGGGGCTGTGGCCGGTTGAGCTATGTAGGGATTGATTTTAGCTATGCTGGAAATAGGGAAGGCTCTCGTACCATGTGCGAGGGTGATTTGAATTATACATGCGAAGTATATTCAAAATCATTCGATTTTCAACCTCGGTTTGGCCATCTGTCCGGGGGTGGAAGGCTGTGGATTTGGTGATCTTGGTGTCCATCAGTGACCAAAGGCTTGACTAGAATGTGCTAAGAAATCAACTGTCCTGATCTGAGACAATGGTTTTTGGGAGTCCAAAATTTACCCAAACTCGTTCAAAGAAGAGCTTGGTAGTGGCCTCTGCTGTGATGCTCTTCTTGCATATAGCCATAATCACCATCTTAGAAAAGCGATCAACAACCACAAAAACACAGTCATTTCCCCACTTGGTGGAAGGGAGGCCCGACATGTGGTCCATTGAGATGGATTCCCATGGCCTGTCAGGAGTAGGAAGAGGGTTGTATAGGCCCTATTTCTTAGTGGTCGGTTTGGAAATAGTGCAGGCAGTGCAGGACCTGATATACTTGCTGACCTCATGTCAAAGTTTTAGCCAGTAGAAATGTTTCTGTAACATCACCACTATCTTTTTGATGCCGAAGTGTCCTGCCACCCGACTATAGTCGGCTTCCCAGATCATATTTTCTCACTCGCTTGATGGAACACAGATAGCCCAAAAGACACAACAACCCATCCTGAGGATGGAAATTATTGACAACTATGATTGCACCCAACATTTGGTAGGTGGTGGCGAAGTCCGGGTCTATCTCATAGAGTTGGGGCCATCCAAAGGTCTCATGGCCACAAGAGTCTAGCACCGTGGTGAGTGTCATGACTGGCAGTTTGCTGAGGCAATCAATGATGCAATTGATGCTTCATGTTTTATACTTGATGTTGAGGTGGAATTGCTGCAAGTATGTGGAACAATTTTGATGGCGGTCATTCTGAAATTTTCCTTGTGTCTACATGAACTGCAGTGGCTTATGATCAATGTGGATGACTGTATCCTTCCCAAGAATGTAATGTCTCCACTGGCGGCAGGATTTCACAATGGACTACATTTCTTTGTCATAAGTAGGGTACTTATGGACAACATCAGATAGTGTCTCACTATGATAGGCCACGGGGCGACCGTGCTGAGTGAGAACGACGCCCACAACATAGTATGAAGCATTTGTCTCGATCTTAAAGGGCTGTTGTAGGTCTGGTAGTAAACGTATTGGGTATGAGCACAAGAACTACTTCAAATCATTGAACACTTGTTGTTAGGACTGACCCCACAAAAATTTCACCTTACCACCACCCCTGGTTATTTGGCTTAGGGCCCATGCAATGTGGGAGAATCCCAACACGAACCTGGGGTAGAAATTTGCAAGGCCTAAGAAGCTTTGAATCTTAGTGAGTGTGGTTGGGGCTGGCCAATCACGTATGGCTTGGATCTTGGTTGGATACACATGTATGCCATGTTGATCAATGATGTATCCTAGGTAATGGACCCTATCCATGCCGAAGGAGCATTTTTCCAAGTTAGCGTATCACTTGTGATGTTGTAGGGTGTGCAAAACCTGCTGAATATGTTGCAAGTGTTCAGCCAAAGTCTTGTTGTAAATGATAATGTCATCCAGATACACCACTACAAAAGTATTGGTGAATGGTCACAAGATATCGTCCATCATCCTCATGAAAGTGGCCAAAGCATTTTTCAAACCAAAGGGCATGACCAACCATTCAAAAAGGCATTCCTTTGACTTGAAGGCAGTCTTCCATACATCTGTCTATTCTATCGAGACCTGGTAGTAGCCATACTTCAGATCAATCTTACTGAAGTATTTCCCCCCCATGAGTTGATCAAGGAGGTCATTGATTCGGGGAATTGGGTACTGGTTTCTGACTGTGAATTTATTCAGAGCCCGATAATCAATGAAAATTAGCCAGGTTCCATATTTCTTCTGTTCCATCACGATTGGGCTCCCACAAGGTGATGAGCTAGGACAGATGTTCCCCTTGTGACGCGGTTCTTAGATTTGTTGCTTGATCTCCTCATTCTCTAACAGAGAGCTCCGATAGACTGGCCCATTGGGCAGTGGTGCGTTGGGGGTCAAATCGATGGGGTGGTTGACCTGGCAGTGCAGAGGTATCCTGGTAGGTGAGGAGAAGATATCCAAGTATTCTTCCACGACCTTATATACTTGCTTCTGCTATGTGGAGAGGTTGGTCATAGAGACCCTGGATGTGGCTGTGATCTTTCGCTTATTCTGAGAGTGAATCATGAAGAATACAAAATTCCCCATCTCAGAGATGACCTTCCTGCATTGCTTAGCAGAGATCAAGGAAATAATACTAGGTGGGACTACCTCGGGTATCCTGTACAATTTCCTGTTCAAAGTAATAATAGCACTACGTGGCCTAAACTCATATACAACATGAAATTTCCACAAATAAGGTTGGCCTAAAAGAACATCACAAAATTCGAGAGGAGAAACATCACACAATACCTCGTATTTGAAGGGCTTGATGACGTATGACAGTTGGCACTGTTGGTTGACGTGGAGATCGCTTCCTTGGCGGAGCCATCCAATGGTGTAGGGTTGTGGGTGCAGTGTTGTTGGTAGGGCCAACTGCTTGAGAACCTCTACTGAGATGAGGTTCTTATGGCTAACACTATCAATGATGAAGTGCAGCGGGGTGACTTTTACCCACATCTGTGAATGGAAGAGGCGCTCTCCTTCTTCTGGCTTGTCTGGTTCACCAGGCTCGATCTTGGGTGTAGCAATGGTGGCATTGGGTTCTGCATCAATGATCTATATTCCCCTTTCTAGTTCTATCTTAGAGTCATAATCCACATCTAATTTATAGGCTTTCACTTCGGCCACCAGCGACTGCTTTGAGCAAAAATCAACAGTGTTATGCCAAGGGCTCTTATGGAATTCACACCACTTCCTGGTATCTTTCTTTGTCTTTCTGGTGTCCTTCTTTTCTTGTGGCTTGGACTAGTTGTCCTGATACTATCCATATTTTCTCTATACTTTGTTCTATGGGTTGGGGCCACCCTTTCCTGGCTTTTGTTGTGAGGGGTTCCTAGGTCCAAATTGCCACGTCTTTTGTTTGAGCTTCTGCTCGATTTTGTCGGCATATCAGTATGCCGCGCCCAAGGATGAGATGTCTAGAAATTCCATTTCAATCTGGATGTATCTATGTAGAGCACCATGATACTTGAGCACCGGATGTCACTCTAAATCTTTGATACCCAACTTGGTGCACAAGGTATGGAAGATATTTGTGAAATCTGGCACTGCTTGGTCTCTTTCTTACTGCAGTGTGGTCCATTTAGTATACAAGTCGTCATAACTTACGACAGGGTAGTATTGTTCCTTAATAGCATCCCTGAAGGATTCCCAGGTGGATGTGACTCTAAATAATGAGGGTTCCTCGATTTCCTTTTGCTCACAGAAAGTTTCCCACCAATCTTTGACATGGGGAACGACTTTGAGGAGCGCAAAAGTAATCTTTTCTCTATTCGAAAAGTTATGGATAGAAAAATACCCTTCTAGCAGATTCAACCATTTTTCTACAACATCTGCATCTATCTGACCTTCAAATATAGGAATATTGAATTTTATTTGTACCTTGAAGGGGGTGGCGCCTCCACTCGAAGAAGATGCATCGCCTGTTGGTAGCCACCGAAGGATTTGTGCAAAACTATCCATCATCTCGTTCCTCTGTTGCGTGAGGGATTCCTCAATCAACAGTTTGAAAGGATATCCTATCCCATCATAGTTATTTTCTCCTGCCATGAGAGGTCGCTTGGGCGTGCGAGAGATTTTTTCCTGAAGAGAAACAAGCTCAAGACCCAACTCTTTGTACTCCAACCTCATTGGGGACATGCATTAAGACGACAAGGAGCAGACCGATCTGATACCACTAATCCAAATTTTATGAGTATAACGAAATGAATACAGATTATTAACAGGTTCTTAACACAAAATAACAGAGATATATTAAAACTGGTTTTCTATTCAATAATGAAATAAGCTGAAACTGTAAAATGCAGCGGAAACAAGCTTGCTGGAATGGTGGCGGCTTATCTCTGAGAAGAGATGTGACGGATGCGCTCATTCACATGAAGATGATTACAATGAGGATTTGAAGGCCTTTTTACCATAATCAGGAATTCCAAAAACCCTATACATCCAAAAATCTAACCCTAGGAGATGAAGTGCCAAAAGTCATGTGGGCCCCATTTGGGTAAGTTAGTACATCAACCTCCTGGGGTTGTAACTTTTGCATACGATCTCCTTTTTAGGCGTATGATATCCCATTGGAAAGGTATCATCGAGGAGATTCATTTTAGGTACAATATCAATGGAACTTCGGTATTGCAAAGTTTTTTTCCCAAAAAACATCATTTAGGGCCTCAAAACGGCTCCGGAAGTGAAAACTGCTAAAAATAGTAAATTACCAAAATTGCCAGAAAACTATTTTGAGCC
The DNA here is from genome assembly GCA_009831015.1 of Picea engelmannii. NCBI lineage: Eukaryota > Viridiplantae > Streptophyta > Pinopsida > Pinales > Pinaceae > Picea > Picea engelmannii. The sequence goes on along the minus strand of ML805110.1, from coordinate 82,507 downwards.
AGTTGGAAAAGGTGGGTAGCCATCGATATCCACCTGGATCAAGTGATCAGGCTTATGAATGTCCAAAATGAATATGTAATATGCAGATGTTTCCCCTATACGTTTGAAAATTCGGCTTCCACGTGGTATTTCAACCTGCCGATAGGATCTATAACTAGCTGGACCAAGTTCCAGAAATATTTTCTAGACAAATTTTCCAAAGAAACTACTAAGGGAGCTCTGATGGATGAGTTGTTTGCTGCCACCATGAGTTCGAAAGAAAGGGTCAAAGACTTCAATCAAAGATTCACGACTATCTTGAACAAGTTCCAGCCCGAAGCTAAGCCAACTTAGGAATTGCAAATCAAAGTTTACACTAACGCTCTCCTAGCTTCTATTTCTATGTTCGTAAAAAGGGCTGCTAAACGAACCCTAGATTAGAGTTTTGAAGAAGACAAAATGATAGAATTCTAGATGAAAGGGTGTAAAGAAGGCCAGGTTTCATTAGTCAAGAAAGAAGCTCAACCTCCCCCCAGGAGAGGACTCATTTTGACTAGACCGTCGGGGAAACAAGAAGAACAGACTCCTGACAAAGGTAATGGAGACATAGAATATCTACAACGCATGGTTATGAAACTATCAAACGAGATGATAGACATGAAGAGAAACACAGGGGAAGGGAACCAAGGCCAGAGGCCCTACAATCCTTTCTTTAAAAGGAACCTACCATTCAAGGCGATTGAAGCTCCCCCAACCAACTTAAATATCGATCTAGGGAATGTGGCATCTGATTCTTTCTGTACGTATCATCAGGAAAACCACTACAAAAGAGACTGCCCTCAATGGGTGCATGACATGAATTTGATGGCCAATCGGTTTCTAGATGAATTTTTCCTGATCGAACGATTGAGCAGTTTAGTTATAAATATTGCTGACCAGGAAGAGGTTGATCCACCACAAGATACAACCATGCTGATATGGGATCTCGACCTGATCATGCCTTCTAACAACCTGTTTGAGTCTCAATAACCACCCATCGAGGTATCGATGGTGCAGACGCACAGTAAAGGTCCACCTATCTAAAAATACATCATTGCTACCCAAACTTCGAGAGATAAGACATCCTCCGATTCTCTGAAAACATGTTTTGATCCCAGTAGGAAACCTATAAGCATCGATACCCGAGAATTGCCCAAACTCGATTACAACGTAGTTGAATATTTGAAGAATTTAAGGGTGAACATATCAGTCATGGATGTGTGCAGGATCCCTCAGCAGAAGGACTTCCTGCTACAAGTTTTGAACTCAATAGAAGACCCTACGACTAACAATGGTCATGAAAGAAATCTAGCTCCCACAGACCCACTAAATAAACCAACTGAGAATACTTGTTTGGAAGATAAGAAAGGGAATCCTTTTGTCCCACCTTTCCTCTTAATGTTCAAAGTTTTCAACAAGAATCTCCATAACTATTTGGTAGATTCAGGAGCATCTTCCAACGTTATGCCCTTGTCAATCTACAGAAAATTAAATGCCATCCCTCTATAGAGCGACAAACACGTGATACAACTAGACAGGACCTAGGTCAAAGTCATGGGGGAACTTAGGGATGTAATGATTAGAATAACGACACATCCTAAATTGTGCAAGTGATTGACATCATCGTGGTAGACATCCCAGAGGCCTATGGGTTATTACTAAGTTGAGATTGGTCTGTGAAATTGAATGGGTACTTTAGCACAGACTGGGCACACCTTTGGCTACCACTTAAGGGATATAAGAATATGATCAGAATTCATGCGGAGAGATATCTAAAACATACAGTCACTGATCTAGAAATCCTGAATTAACCCTCATCTACGGATTTGCCCGTGGTGGGAAATTATTCCTACGATTCCCACTTCGAAAAGTTTTCCCCTCTCTTATACGATGTCTCCCTCACTCAAAATTATGAAATGGTCTTTCAAGATAAATCACCGATACCGACAGAAGACACCCTCTTCTGTAAATACTCTGCATTAGAAACTACAAAACAAGAGACATGAGAGATAGAAAGTAATAAGGAAGGAGAAAATAACTATTATCTTTCAAAAATTTGGACCATATACTTTGATGTATCTAAATTGCAAGAAGGATCAGGGGCATGGTGCATCCTCATTGATCCAAAAGGTAAACGTTATTTCCTGTCCTGTAGACTAGAATTCAAGTGCACCATTAACACCACCGAGTATGAAGCTCTAGTACAGGGGTTAAATAAATCCATAGACTTGAGCGTCAAAGAATTGAAAGTTTTCGGGGACTCTGAGATTATCGTTAGACAAGTAAGGAATACTATACATTGCAATTCCCCACACTTGAAGAACTATTAGTAGAAAGTGCATAGGTTAATGGAGCATTTTGAATCTTTCAATATCACCGTGATCCCCAGAGAAAAGAACATCCTTACTGATTCCCTAGCCACATCTTCTTCGAGGATGTTACCTCTGGATGACTATGAAGCCTCCTGGTTCACTGTGGAACTACTCTACAAACCATAGGTGCTTAACAATATCTCTAATTGGAAGGTCTTTGAAGGATATGAGCAGATCATAAGCTTCCTAACTAACTAAGACAATTTCAAATATTTAGCCATCGACGATGAGGTATTCTAGGAACAAGCGATAGAAACTGATCCTCGAATAGGCCATCCTATTGACAGATCGAAATCTCACACCATCCCGAAGGGGATAGCTAATCTAGAAAATCTGTTTGACCTAAAAGAACGCTTTAGGGGGCCTAAGAACACAAAGACTGACAACTCTTGTCCCCTGCATGAAACTATAAATCTCAGAACACTGGAGAATCCAAAGAATGTGAATCTTGTTAAAACCATATCTAAAGAGGAAAGAAAGGATTATCTCAAATTGTTAAGACAATATCAAGATGTCTTCACATGGTCCTACCGAGACCTGAAAACCTACGACACCTGGATCATTCAACACACTATACCGTTAAAACATAAGGTGAAACCTTTCCAACAGAAGCTCCGAAAGTATCACCCATCCCTGGAACCTCTCATGTATCAGGAATTAAATAAATTTTTATATGTGAAGGTCATTTTCCAGGTCAGGCATTCCGCATGGGTAGAAAATCTGGTTCTTGTGAGGAAAAAGTTTGGATAAATTTGCTTATGCGTAGATTTTAGAAATCTCAATAGAGCTTCAAAAAAGGACAATTACCCAGTCCCGCCAATGGAACAACTCCTGCAGACCATGTCTGGCTCGGAGATTTTCTCCCTACTGGATGGTTTCTCAGGTTACAACCAAGTCCTGGTTTCGGAGGAAGATCATTTAAAAACTACCTTCCAAACCAAGTGGGGAACCTTCTCTTATAAACACATGCCTTTTGGGTTAATCAACGCAGGAGTGACCTTCCAAAGGTCCATGGATGTATCATTTCGGGGACTAATCAACAAGTGTGTGGTAGTGTATCTAGATCACGACATAACCTTGTATTCAAATAACAGATAAGAACACATCCTACACTTAACTCAAATTTTCAAAAGGTGTAGGAAATATGGTATATCCTTAAATCCAAAGAAAACCATTTTTGACGTCAAGGAAGATAAGTTGTTAGGTCATATTATATCCCAAGCAGGTATTCACATAGACCCAGAAAGGATTAGAGCCATAACTCAACTCCCGTTACCCCATAACAAGAAATCTATGCTCCTTTTTCAGGAAAATAATTTTTGTGAGGAAATTCACTCCCGATTTCACGGAAATCATCAAACCCTTACGAAATATGATTCACAAAGATGTCGAATTTAAGTGGGATGATGAACGAAAGGATGCTTTCAAAAATATCAAAACTTCCATATCTTGGGCCCCTGTGCTACAAAGTCCTAATTTCAATAGGGATTTCTTCCTCTATAATTTCACCTCTGACCAGTTGTTAGCCACAGTTTTGACTTAGCAGGATGATGACAACAATGAAGCTTCAGTGTCGTTCATGAGCACTAATCTCCAAGGATCCAAGCTTAACTATCCTTCTATTGACAAACATGCCTATGCGGTTTACAAGGCAGTAAAAAACTTCAGGTCTTACATCCTCAAGAACCACACCAAAGTGATTGTGCCTCATCCTACAGTCCGATCCTTGTTTACTCAACAAGAGATGGGGGAAAGAAGAGGGAATTGGATGGAAGTAGTCCAAGAATTTGATCTAGATATAAAACCTACCAAACTTGTTAAGGGACAAGGGTTGTGCAAACTCACAGATGAAGCCCAGGACCAAGCAAATGAAGATTCTAGATGGGAGAATGAAATGGCATTATGGTGTGGTGAAGCTTCATACATTTCCCTAGGGCTCGAGTATTTGTATAAGAATATGACCTACCTTCTACACCATGGGGCCTACCCCAGAAAATATCAACCCTAGGGAAGGGAGAGCTCTTAGGTTAAAATCTACACAATATTGCCTCATAAATTTGGTACTCTTCTAGATTAATTATGATAGAGTACTCTTAATATGTCTCGAATGTGAAGATGCAGACAAAGTCCTAAAGGAACTCCATGATGGCCCTGCTAGTGGACATTTCACAGGAAACACCACTGCTCATAAGATACTGAGAGTTGGTTACTATTGGCCCACCTTGTTCAAATATGCCCATACCTATGCCAAAAAATGTAAAACTTTCCAAGTAAGCACCGGGAGGGAGAAGAGAGCGACAATCCCACTTCATCCAGTGATTGTCTCTAAGTCTTTTGAGCAATGGGGGTTAGATATCATAGGAGAAATCACACCAAGCTTTTCAAAACAACACAAGTACATTCTGACTGCCACTGATTACTTCACAAAATGGACAGAGGCTATCCCTTTGACTAATGTAAATGAAAAAGTAGTGATCCAATTCATAGAGAAACAACTAATCATGAGGTTTGGTGTCCCTTCTGTCCTGGTTTTTGACAATGAAGCTTGTTTCTTTTTAGCCCAACTGATGGAGTTTTCTTTGGACAAAGGAATCATAATTAAGTACTCTACAAATTATTGCGCACAAGGAAACAGGGTGGCATAATCGACCAATAAGAACCTAGTAAGGATACTAAAGAAGATGGTTGTGAATAACCAAAGGAACAAACATAATCTACTCCATAACACTTTATGGGCCGATAGGGTCACACCCAAAGGAGCCATAGGAAATTACACGTACTTCCTAGTTTACGGACAGGAAGCTATTCTCCCAAATGGGATTTATCTTCCATCTCTTCAACTAGCCCAATATTCCAACGAGGATCCCTCCTCGGTCATACAACAAAGAATTGATACTCTGCTCATGCTAGAAGAAGAGAGAGAAAAGGCTAAGTCGAAATTCATAACTCACCAAAAAGTATTGAAAAGATGGCTTGACAAGCATAAGGCCAAAGAGAAGGACTTTGAAGTAGGGGACCTAGTCCTAAGGTGGGATAGAGAAAATGAACCAAAAGGGAAGCATTCTAAGTTTCAGAATCTGTGGCTTGGACCTTTCCAGGTGAATGGGAAGATTGGGGCAGACACTTATCGATTGCAAAATCTGAGGGGGGAACCTGATGCCCTCCCAGTGAATGGCCAAGCCCTAAAACATTTTTTTCAATAATTAAAAAAAAAAAAAATGTGTGTGTTTTTATGTTTTGTTTAAATGTTTTCATGATTGCGAAATACCTTTTTTTTTTCTT
>ML805110.1:0-76785 GCA_009831015.1 Picea engelmannii | reverse complement strand
TCGATTGCAAAATCTGAGGGGGGAACCTGATGCCCTCCCAGTGAATGGCCAAGCCCTAAAACATTTTTTTCAATAATTAAAAAAAAAAAAAATGTGTGTGTTTTTATGTTTTGTTTAAATGTTTTCATGATTGCGAAATACCTTTTTTTTTTCTTTAGCTTTCTAGTTTTTTCGGTGCTTTTGAAAGGTGTGTTTAGCAAAACAATGGTTTACCTTAAGTCATGTGACATAATGAACTCTATTCTGAACTCACCGCTCACATACAACACAAGGAGCATCAAGGAGCTTGTGGTTGCTTTGAGGGGTCCTCTATCTAACCTGTGTAAACAAACAACTTCGGAGAAATGTCATAAGTGTCTGCTCGGTGGTTTGGTAAGAACTTAAGGGAAATAAGGAAATCTCGAAAGGACTACATGAACCCAGAAGACAAAGCTAGCAAATGATCCACTTTAACCATCTCACCTTGCAAAATAAACATACATCATCCTCCCCCACTCGCTCAGGGCATCATGCTGAAATAAAAATGATATTATCAAAAGAGTGAATAGTAGGAGAGGGTATGCAGATATCTCTGTCAGGGCTATAGATGATCATTGGCAACGGAGCAAGGTCTGTGATGTTGGGGTGACTCCTTCGGGGCTATGGACGCTCGCTGGTAGTGGAGCAACACCAAAGAGAGTGAGTAGAGGTAACTAAAGGATTCACGCCAATGAATTCTTTTCTAAAATTTTGTAAAAAAGGGCATGAGTCAGGGTTACCAGAAACAAAGGAGGAATAAAGGTTAAAACCCCATGTGAAGACCTAAAAGATTCAACCGAAGAAGTTAAAAATGCAAGGGTAAAAGAGGCTTGGATTCAAAACCAGTTAAGTTCTTCACCTACTTTTGTATCAGTTGAGCCCTGAGGAAGGAACATAGATTTTGATTTCGCCCAGTGAATCACCATTTGTTGAGCACTCAACACACCCTAAAAGTCTACATCGAATTTCACTTTTTGGGTACCACTTGATCTCTTGTGAATGTCCAATTCGATCTTAGTATGAAAATGTTGCCTTTGCTCATCTTCTGTTTTTCATTTTAAGTCTTTCAAAGTTGCTCGGGCAAGCGAAAATCATCATGAATTAACAAATAATAACATTTGATTAAATAATTGACAACTGGCATTTCTCCCCGATGCGCTAAAGGGATTCGACATCGGGAAGGATTAGAGATGACAAATTTCACCCGAGAGGACCAAAATAGCCGAGCCTTGACCTCCATTGGCATCGGTAGATGACAATCTTAATTACGCGACAGGTGCTATGCAAGAATATCACCGATGACCGACCCTAGTTGGTGTCAGGAAGTTTTGAAGAGAGTAAGCATTGCACGAGTAAAGGAAGGATATCGCCAATCTCCGACTACCAAAATGTTTTCGACATCGGGGATTTACGAAGATGTAACCTACAAAGAAACTATGCGCTTGAACAGATCCCCGATCGCCAATCCTCGATACTCGTCGGTATCTTCTGCCTGAGTTTTATGTTACCACCCACGTCGTGCGTTGAAACCCATCGGCATCGAAATTTTTCTAAGAAGGATACTAACAGAAACATACACAAGGTATCGTCGATCCCCGACTTGTCCACTGAGAAATGTGACGTGATGGGACGTTTTATCTCTAAGATACGCTAGATACGACACATTTAAAAGGTTAATTAATTCTAGAATCACACATTAGTTTCTAATTCGTGCGTAAATCAAAAGGACCATTTAAGCCTCCCGATACAATGCATCTCCCTCCGCGCCTCTGCCATCAACCAATGTAGAATTTATTTGTAGAGATTCGATGATAGGTTGTTTTGAATTGCATCCATTACTCGTATTAACTGGTTGATATGACTCGTAGGATCTCTCCCATTATATTCTTTTGATTCATTGTGTCTGAGCTCATTCTGCACGCAAAGAAGTTCAGAGCACCCGGAGGAGAAAGACGAGTGATCCGAAGAAAGCTTCCAAGGTCCAGTGAGTATTAAAACAACAATTTTAACAAGCACTATATGTATGTGCCGGCTTATGGGTGTTTTATGCTTCAATTCATATGTTTTCATCCAACGTTACTTTGCACATATGTCTAAAAAATCATTTTCAGTTGCAGGAACAATGCCTCAGAATAAACCCACCACCAAGAAATCCCCAACGATGCCAAATCTACAAGAACTAGAGGCGGGAGAATGTTCCTCCCCAGCAGTTGCAAGGCAATTGGAATTTGCTTCAAAGACATTGCTCTTCATTAAGACAACCACCAAGAAGGACTTCATCCAGCCCTCGATCTTTGGATACACAGATGCAAACATCGGGACCAAAACAATATTCCCTCGCTGGGAAGAACTGTTTAAGAAAATCAAGAAGAAGGAAACTCTCGAGTATGCCCCACACAACGATCCTGATACGAGAAAACTCGACGATGAAGTTCTCCCGAATGTACACAAGGATTATTTTCACATGGTAGCAAGGACTCTGGTATTTCCCTACATCTAACTCTTGAAATGGCTTATTGATCACACTGATGCATAGAGGTGTTTAATTAACAACGAAAATGGCGGATGCATTGGGGTTTTCCTCCTAGTAGATACTATAATCTCGGGGAGCTAGAGGAACGTTTAAGCACTTAATTTGTTTTGAGTTTCTATGAAAAACATGACACCAACAATATTATGGCGCCTTGGTGGAGGGAGGATAAAAAGTTCACCAATCATACCTCTGGCTGGTACCCGACGACCAACCTGAGAGAGCCTTACATCTATCTAATGGCCCTCCTCTACCGATTGCATGGGGAGAAAGACTACGCCATATTTTCGGAGGCTTGTATGCCTATGGCTTATATCATAGCCATTTCTAGAATAGGTTTTAACTGGGGTGAAATCATCTCCAAACAACTGAGAACTTACATACGACAAGATCAAACGACGAAAGAGGGAGAAACCCCTTTCTTCTACATGGCTTATTATCTACTGGATGTCGTCTATGCCAAGAATGCCTTTGCCGGAATGAAATTGAGATGACACGTCTCCGAGCTCCCAGTCCATGTATACTTCGACATCTTATGGGAAAACAGGTATAAGAAATCCTATTCTCTCATTTGTGACCAGTTTATCACACACATTTATTATTTGTTGTTCAATAAAGAGTGCCCAAGGTTGTCGGATGCAACCAAAAGGGTTGTATAAAAAGTAGGCCACTGGTATCTAGATGAGGGCGAGACCTACATCAGAGTTTTTGACACCACATGGGAACCCCATCTGTTACCTATATATGTCCCCGATCGACTAGTATTAGGGGAAATTTGTTATCAAACCATTTTGCAAGGCTACACCACCACTTTAGTGAAGGACAAGAAGTGGACCTTCATACCTTATGGGTTTCATATTGGCTTCTACATGGTCAAAGACACCGCGCAGGCCAAACAAGAAGGGTTAAGTCAATTGGAATTCTGATTCCAGACTAGCCGTTTCCGCAAGCATGATCCCAAGGGTATGGTCCTGAAACATGCATCACAGGTATCATCCTGTTTTCATTATGCCCATGACCAGTTCGAGGATGAAATTTTCACCGAAAACGCTTAAGACTGGGATGAGGTGGTGGCAAGGATGGTTGATCCTAAAGCAACTAGATTCAAGTCCATGAGTTGGGAGGAGAAAACAATGGCCTTGGAACAATCGGCTCAAAGAGCTCCTCATGGCCAGAGAAGAAAGAATATCATCTGAACCAGTCGAAGCGGTAGAAGCCCCTCAAGAAGCCATCCAAACAACAAAGATTTCCCAGGTAACCTTGGAACATAACATGAATTTCCCCGAGGTTCAGAATGCCCAGGAGAGAGGGACACTTATGTATCAACACACCCTGTAGATGATGGGTCCGATGTGAGATATTCTAGACCCCATCAGGTTTCCAAGGCTTTTGACTGATAGCCTAGAAGAAATCCCAACAGAGCCAAGAAACCTCGATTTCATAAACCTTGGTAACACCAACGGGTAAAATGACCCTGAATACATAACACCACCATCCAATTCACCGATAGGCGTGACGAATCAACCAGAGATAGGCTGGGTATCAGTAGAAACAAGTGCGCTTAACCCTCTGACCAAGTTCATCAATGTATATAGTGATGATGAGAGCCTAGAAGCATCTCAAAGGACCCCTGTGCATGTCCAAGAAGAAAAGGGACCTGAGAAGGATTATTCTCTTGAGCCCGAGGTCCAAACCCAAGAGGTCCCACAAAAGGAAACAAAATACGAAAGTGGGCTCAAAACAAAGGGACCTAATGCATTGGAAATTAGAGAAGATAATCCAAAGGACGAGCCCAAACCGGATGAGCCAAAGGAAGGATCCCCGCAAAAGGAAATCAACGATTCAACGAAAAATGAGAAAGTAAGTAACAAGTCTGTGCCCAACGTCTCTACTCCGCTCAATACTCAGGTCCCCGACAAGTGATAGGAAGAGGCCGAGCCCTCAGAACACAACGAAGGAGTTCAGAAACCCGACCTTGAACAAGTATACACCACCGGTAACCTGGGAAACACACTCACATGGGGTGATCAAAAGATACCCGAGCTGGTAGATGAGGTAGTAGATATCTATGCGATCTCTTACGATCAAAAAATAAAGGCCATCGTCAAAAGAAACATGAAGAAGAGGAGGATCATGTTGGACCGCTCCATCCTCATCACTACAGAGGGTAATTTGATAAACACCATTGATGCCTGAATGGCAGAGCTTCTTGCTGTGGGGATAGCGCTCTCGGATGCCATCCTAGATAGGGATAAACGAGATGAAAAAGTGTTGGCTGTCTCCCGGAGGGAACTAGAACATTTATGCCACTTGAATGAGTACTACCAGGGAGCCACCCAGACCGCAGTATATCTGAGAAGTGAGTTTGAAGAAGCTCACAAAAAATTCACAAAAGAGCGGCACCTTTTTATAACAAAGATAACTGAGTTCCAAGAGGACACTCTCATGGTGCTCGCAACATGAAAGGACATGGAGCGATGATATGAAAGGGTGCAACAAGCATTAGAAAGACTCGAGTACATTGATGCAGTCCAACAGGGCCGAGACAAAGAAGCACATGGAATCCAGATGTCAGGAAAAAGCAGTCTTAATCGCATGAAGTGATCAATCGAGTATTGGGCTAAGATGTCTTAGGAACCACATCGAGAAATTAAAAAGTAATGGGTCAGATGAAAGAAACACTAGGGAAAAATCAACAAAGCAATGAAGGATATCAGACTCCCCGATTTTGGCACCCCCAACAACTTTGTCAACTTGTGCGACATAGTCGAGTCGCATGCCAAGCAAGATTCACTGTGGGTTGAAGAGCTCATGAAGATGATAGACACGGTACCAGGGCAAGTGAAACGATTTATGGACCATCCGATTAGAGCTCGAACTATGCTACATCAGTTAAAGTCCAGTCTGGTGAAGTACTAGATGCATGCGATGGACATTAGAGGGATACATGCGGCTCCGATGGAGCAACACAGGTTCCCATGGGCTCAAACCTGCGACAAACTGTTTATCAGTTGGTTCGAGTATGAGAAAAGTCATCCTTTCAGAGAACTATCTTGAGTTGAGTGTTAAATAAATTATTAGAAGATGATGCCACGTGGCGTATTTTTCTTTTCTTAAACTGCACTTAGCCGTTGTTTTCAGTTGAACTTTAGATTATAAATAAAGACATCGACCAATTAGTTAGGGATTGATGGTTGTTCCAATAACTCTTTCTTTCTGGTTGTTAAGAATTATTTTGAAGCTGCTTTGCATTGAGAAGTCCTTTTGGACCAAAGACAAGTTATTTTCGTCAACTGCATGTGTGATTGGACATGGAGAAGAACTATTTCCTATCTTGTTTCATGAATGATGTTGCAATGAGTAAGAGCAATTAATTCTTTTGTCAAGTTATCAGGTGAAATGTTTTTTTGTTCTTTTCTTTAATGATGAAGATTAATCATTGTGTTATTATGGGATGAAAGGTTCTGGTAGATGAATTATTTTTCTTGCCATTAGCTCATTGCATATATGTTTTATTTCTAGTAGCTAGTATCTCAAACAGTAATTGGATGCTCACATGGTTAATGTATTAGTACTAGGCCAGTGGTATAAAATTATTGTCTGCATGCTTGAGTAGCGGGTTATCCTAAGTTCAACCTCTTCCCCTTAGTTAAGCTTAATTCCATTTTTGTTGCCAAGTTGGTTTATACTGACTTACATCTCATATCGGTCCCACCCAATAGAAAATATACAAAAGAGAATAGTCCAAATCGAAGGAAGATCCTTCACAAGAAAATGTAAAGCCCATCAATAATTTGGCTGAATCGCAAGATCTGGAGAACCATTCCACTATTAAATGCTACAGAGTCTAATTGGGCCTCGGTGGCGGGTTTGGTTCCTATTGTTGAGTCAAGGGATTTAAGACCCATCAACATAATTTGCACTAGAAGGAGGGGCTAAGAATGAATGGCTAGATATATATTCTACAGAGTATTTCAAACAACCTATAGATTCAAAATAGCCCACATGCATGGCTAGTCATTCCCAAGACAACCCACACACGTTGAGTACTCCTAGAATGAGTAACTCACCCCAGCTTGAGGAAGAACCTTTTCACCTTGAAATACCTCACACTCTTCCTCACAAGGAAGTAAATCAATTCAGAAGAATCACAAGATCCTACGCCCAACAGATCGGTGCATTTTCCTTAGCTCCCATACTCCCTCAAATAAAAAAACAAATAAGACCAGTGGTTATTACTCTCGACGATGTTTTCTTACACTCGGTAGAACACTTAATATATTTTGCGATTATTGAAATCCAAGAACCTCTTTATTTGATACCCGAAACGCCAGCCAACGACGTCTCTGAACCAACTGATTTTTCAGAAGAAGAGGAGTTTAACTCATAGTCTGAAGATATGGAAGGCAACGACGACCATAATGATGAAAGGGGGAACCCGCCTCTTAACAATCAACCATGGTTAGCCAGAGACGCTTTGGCCCTCCCAGGACCAGTTCATAACCTTCCTCGTCATCCAGAGAAGTTGCTACCAAAGTTCGATCCCGAAACCTTTGGATTGCCTGAAGATCATATCAAGAAATTTATACTAGCGATTAGGCTTATGAACGTCCAACATGAAGACATAGTATGCAGAATTTTCCCCTATACGTTTTAAAATTCATCTCCCACGTGGTATTTCAACCTACTGATAGGATCTATAACTAGCTGGAAGAAGTTCTAGAAATATTTTCTAGAAAAAATTGTCGAAGAAACTACTATGGGAGCTCTGATGGCTGAGTTGTTCTCCGCCACCATGAGTTCGAAATAAAGGGTCAAAGACTTCAATCAAAGATTCATGACCATATTAAACAAGTTCTAGCCCGAAGCTAAGCCAACTCAGGAATTGTAAATCGAAGTTTACGATAATTCTCTCCCAACTTCCATTTCCATGTTCGTAAAAAGGGCTTCTTAAGCTCGAAAAGTGATGCACAAGAGATACACAAAATGGATATAGCAGTAACTATAAACACAAAAAACATAGGTACCTTTTCTGCTTACATATGAAATTTTTAATTTCAATGTACACAATTGTTTAGAAGATTTGAGTGCCTCTTCCAATATCATGCCTCTTTCTGTTTTCCAAAAGATAAATGATGTTCCACAAATAACAAGAACTATTATCATCCAATTAGATGGGACATATTTTAAGGTAAAAGGTGAAATCACAGATGTTTTAATTAGACTATCATCCGATCCCATAGTTCATCAAACTATAGACATAATTGTGGTAGACATACCAGAGAGTTATGGTTTTCTCTTAAGAAGAGACTAATCGACCAAACTTCAAGGTTATTTCCCTACTGATTGGCCTCATCCATGGATTCCTCATAAAGGAAAATCCAATCAAATCTGTGTAAATAGTGAAGCACACAATGACATAATTGGAGGGTAATAACGAACCCAAAAGCTTTGCTCATTATGTTTTGGGGAATTAATTTTTTGAAAATGATTATGTTTGTCACGAAGCACAAACTTTTGAAATACCATCAGAGTTACAATAAAGCCTCCTCCCATGAATACATAATAGCGATTGTCCATTAGTAACTAAGTTAGGATTTAGTTTGACTAACAAGAATGATATTCCTAATATGTGGACCATGTTCTTCAATGGCTCTAAAACATAGGATGGATCTAGAATAGGATGTGTTCTAATTGAACCCAACCAAGGAAAAACAGTCATATCATGCTATTTAAAGTTTGAATGCACCAACAACACCGTTGAATACGAAGCCTTAGTTCATGGCCTTAAAAAAGACATTCACCTTCAAGTAAAATATCTTACAGTGTTTGGTGATTCTGAGATCATTGTTCGGCAGGTAATAAACACTATTCATTGCTTGTATCCATATCTAAAGGCTTACCAACAAGAGGTATGGAATCTGCTTTATTCATTTGATGCATTTAATATTAATTCTATACCATGCGATCAAAATATAGATGTAGATATTTTGGCCAATGAAACATCTAGGTTTATGCCTCCTGATGATGGTTTTTCGATTGAAATGATGTTTAGGCCCTCCGTACCAGACAATGTCATGAGTTGGAGAGTGTTCAACAACAATTATCATATTATCAACTTTCTTACTAGTTCAGACACACTGCTAAGATTCAGTGATCGATGATGAGGTACATCAACAAGAGTTGCAAACTTATCAAGAAGAAACTAACAAGGTGAAAACAAATTGTGTTCTAAAGAACATTTTGACTCTTGAAATATTATTTGATTTACAATCCAAGTTCAGGATGCATTTCTTGGTCAATTTGGGAACATATGAGCAACCTAAATATGTCAACATGGGCACGTGTTGTTCAGATTCAGAAAATTACACATTCACAAAGTTATTCAAGAAGTATCGAGATGTTTTTTCCTGGACATATGATGACTTGAAGACATATGATACACAAATTATACAACATGTGATCCCCATCAAAGAAGGGCCCAAGACGTTCTAGTAGAAGCTTAAAAAGATACATCTGACTCTGGAACCTTTGATGAAGAAAGAACTCAATAAATTGTTAGATGCCCAAATCATTTTCAAAGTGAAACATTCAACTTGGGTCTCTAATAAGGTGCCCGTAAGAAAAAAGTCAAGAGAAATAAGAATCTGTATATATTTCTGAAATATCAATCGCGCTTCCAACAAATATAAATATCTAGTTCCCCCAATGGAACAAATCCTACAAATCGTCTCCGGATCTCAACTATTCTCTCTATTAGACATATTTTCGGGATACAATCACGTTCTCGTGGCAGAACCAGACCGATTAAAAACCACTTTCTAAACTAAATGGAGAACTTATGCTTATAGACGGTGTTGCCACCTTAATACATGCCTACAAGTGTGGATAAGTATCCAACCCACTTGGTGTGTCCTTGGAGGCACAAACCTAATTCTAGACCCACTGTCACCTCGATCTAGACTCCTTCTCTCTAGGCTCACTCCTAGGGAAGCCAAGGGGGCTAGACCTTATCAAACTATGCGAAGTTTTTATTAAATTTCTAGGAGTTAATTGATTTATTGATTAGGGAGACCCAACCCAATGACAAGCAATCATGTAGATGCAATATTTCAATGACAAACAAACCTTTTACTTAACACAACAAGAATTAGACCAGTTCCTAAAGATTATCCAATCCCAATTATTCCAATATACACAAAAGAAATATATATATATATATATATATATATATATATATATATATATATAAAGAAAGATTCTTCTACAAAAATGAAACAAATCTATGAGATATCTATACAATGAATTGAAAGACAACTTTATACTTTAAAGAATTATGTTCAAATGAATAAAGAGTACTTGAAATGAAAGAATAGTTATTCACATGAAATGAAATTGCTTGAAAGTGAAACTGCTTGAAAAGTAAATTGCTTGAAAATAAAGAAAAGATTGAAATGTAGAAAATGTGAGTTGAAAGTGTTGCAATGTGTCTAGGTTACTTTTGATATATTTTTAGGTCTCTCTTTGAATTAGGGGCAATTATATGTGAAAGTTGTAAGAATAAGCTATGTTACTACCCCAAATCCTTATCCCTTCAACCAAGAGGAAGTGTTTTGTGCTCAATAAGGGAACAAGAAGGTTACCCTCTAGCTCCATAGGTCAAATCCAAGATTCTTGGGCACTCAACAAGGAGGACACATAGTGCCGTGAAATTGTCTCTGGCTTCAACCCCGTCTAGCCTCCCAAGTCACCCCTTTTTAATGGTGTTAGCAATACTAGAATTAGGTGCCTAATTAGACTAGCCACACAATCCTTTTCCCTTTATTGTTACCCAATATCCACAAAGTGGCAAGGGGAGGGAATACAGGGAAAAAGGCAGGGCACGAGTTTGATTACTTTTTCAAAGAAAATAAATTCTAACTACCCGTCACGATATTGCAATGGTGGCAAAGACACTCACATGCAAGGTGTGGGCATAGATGAATAATTAAAATTACTTGAAATAAATTAAATGAACAATCTAGCCACACAAATCTTCCTTAAGGACAAAGGTGGGAAAAAAAATGAATTTGCAAACCTCACAACTATGGCACAATGTGGAGGGAAAGCCTACCGATTTTGTGCCAAGGTGGGTAAATAATTTGGAAATAAAATAGAGAAAGATAACACTAGCCACTCAACCTTATCTTTGTGGGAGAAGTGGGGAAAACAAATTAAGAAAAATAGAAAATTAAATTCCTAACTAGCCAACACGATTTTGTAAGGGTGGCAAACCCACGCACATGTAAGGTGTGGGCATAAACAAAAATTGAAAATAATTTGCAATTTACAACTTATGGAAATGATAAAAGAATGCAAGACCAAGAGACTCCCTTGGGATGATTACAATGATTTTGAAAGAAAGAATAAGGAGAGGGTTTTGCACCAAGGCCTTTAGATGCTTCCTTGAGATTCTTGTGGCCAAAATTGGGAAGCACCTCGCCTTGTACTGGCAAAAACCTGCAAAAAACAACAAGTGTGATGGAAATTGCTAGAAATCACTTCAAATGAGTTAGTTTTGGTTAGTATATAAAACTTAAATTTTTATATAGAAAATATGAACTTAAATATTGATTTGAAAGCAAGATTTAGGAGATGAATAAGTGCAGAAAATAGATAAGAGAGTGCATAAATGATATTAGAAATTTAGGTGAAGTGAAGTGAAGCTTTTTAAGTCCACTCTTCACAGATTTGGTAACCTGCAAAGTTGTAAATACTCGATACACAATGAGGAAATAAAGTGAGTCCTTCAAAATGGTTCACAAAATACTTTCCAAACTCAAAGAAAAACAACTCACATAAATCTACAACAATACTACTAGAGATTTATCCCCAACAAAATACATTGCTTGGGGTTTTTCAAGTAAAACAATGTGAGCAAAATAAATACAAATTGCAAAAATATTACCTCACAAGAAAACCAAGAATAATCCAATAGAACACCAAGAGGTCACCGCAAGAACACCAAGAGTTCCTCCAAATCTTCACTTCTATTATTGAAAAGAATGGCTGCAATATGAAAACAATGTTACAAGAGAGAAATGGTGGGAGAGAAAGAGAGAGTGAGGAGAAAATTGAGAAGCATGGAGTTGATATGAAATTAGATGTGAAAAATGAGGAGAGGGGCCTTTATTTTAAGGGAGGGAGATAGGAGAGACCCCTCTTTCATGCATTACAAGTGTCACTCCCAAAAGAGGGAGGCTCATTCAAAGGGGGGGCACCATGAGAGAGGGGAACTCCCATTAGAAGAGGAAACTAAAAAATGGGGGAAGAAACCCCCTATACTAAGTTTAAACCTCTCTCTAATGCCCCAATGGGTCACCCAAGGTGTGGAATTGGCCTCCCATGCGGTCCCCATCACCAAATGACCAATCCAATGGAGATGGTGAGCCCCACAAGAGACAAATTCGCCCCCCTCTCTAAAGTTAAGTTGAATGAGAGGTAGGAAAGGGCGGATTTGATTTATTTGACCCCATGTTACATAGAAATGACTTAGGAAACAATGTTTCCCCCTTTTCTCATGTTTTACAACTTTTAGCAAAATTTGACATTTTTAATTTAGCCAATTATTTACTGATTTTTGAGTGATTTAGACTCATGGAAATTGACCTGGCAAAATTTTTCCAATTGAGATGAAACTTGGTACAAGGGTGTAGGGGGTCATAAGACATTTTATTTTAGTACCCATACCCCTATACAAAATCCCCAAGGACCACATTTTTACATTTTACACCAAAAACAATTACAAATTTCCAATTTATGGGAAATTTTAATTATTAAAAAATCCTATCAAAACTTAACAGAATTCCACAAGACTCTAGGAGATGTCTAGCATGGTAATATAAAACACTTTCATCCCTTATCTACCTACTGGGCTTGATCATTAGAACATATTTCACCACTTTGGAGTAAATTTGAGTGAAAAACTCAAGTAATTAAAATTGTTGGAGAAGCAAAATTAATTACCCAAGGAAAAAAAACACTCGATGAAAGGATTTCCCTAATGATAAAGTACTAGGACACTAAATCATTAAATCTTAACCCATGATAACATGTTAAATTAAAAACATTTCCCACGCAGGGGAGCATACATTCCGTGGAGAGAGAAAGAAATTATGGGGGCATAATTTCCCTGCTGAGCCATAGGTTTTCAAGCTTGTTGTACCACAAGGTACATATATTCATGGTACATGAAGTTGACACCTAGTCAAAATAGGTGGTCAAAAGACAGATTCCCTTTGTTATTATGAATGCAGGAGCTACCTTTCAGAGGGAAATTACCATTTCTTTCAAAGGATTAATCGGTCAAAGTGTGGTGGTTTACCTTGATGATGTCGCCATTTATTCTAAAAAAAGAGAAGACCATCCAAAACATCCAAGATAGATTTTTGAACAGTGCAGAAAGCATAGGATTTCTCTTAATCCCAAGAAAACTATACTCGCTATTTCAGAAGGTATTTTATTAGGACACATTATTTCTAAAGATGAAATTTCGGTGGATCCAGAAAGAACCAAGGCCATTCTACAAATTGCTCCACCACATAGCAAGAGGTCCATGCAATCATTCTTCGACATAATCAATTTCATAACAAGGTTTGTTCCAGATTTTGTTGAAATTGTGAAACCATTACAAAAGATGATTAAAAATGACATGTAGTTCAAATGGACACCCTTGGAGAAGGAAGCATTTGAAAACATTAAAACCGCTACATCCAACGCACCATCTCTTCAGAGTCCTAATTTCTCCAAGGACTTCCTGCTATACAAATTCACGCCCGATTACTTGTTAGCAGTAGTGCTCATGCAAAAGGATGAACAAGGAGACAAATACACCATTGTGTTTATGAGCATTGGGTTACAAGGTGTAGAACTGAATTTTCCTTTGGTGGACAAGCAAGCCTTTGCTTTCCATAAAGCAATCAAGCAATTCATAACTTATATCTTAAAAAATCATACTAAATTCATTGTCCCACACCCAGAAGTAAGGTCCATGTTTTTCCAAAAAGAACTAGGTTAAAGACAAGGGAATTGGATGGCGGATCTACAAGAGTACAACCTTGAATTCAAACTAGCCAATATTGTGAAAGGTCAAGTCTTATGTAAATTAGTGACACAAGGAGTTGACGTTCAATAACAAGATGAGGATGGTTGTCAAGATGAAACTATAATATATACTCAATAGGTTCCATATGTCCCAACCATTGAAGGATCG
The DNA here is from genome assembly GCA_009831015.1 of Picea engelmannii. NCBI lineage: Eukaryota > Viridiplantae > Streptophyta > Pinopsida > Pinales > Pinaceae > Picea > Picea engelmannii. The sequence goes on along the minus strand of ML805110.1, from coordinate 62,986 downwards.
TGTTACAATGATCTTAAATACCATCTACAATATGGCACTACTCCAGACCATCTCAATGCTAAGAAAAAAAGAGTGCTACAGATGAAATATTTACAATATCAGTTGTTACATGGTATCTTGGTCAGAAATAATTACGACGGAGTGTTACTCAAGTTCCTCGAAAGACAAGATGATAATAATGTCCTAAAATATATGCATGATGGACCGGATGGTGGTCATTTTTTAGGAGACACAACGACTCACACAGTGTTGAGAGTAGGATCCATTTACCCACACTCTTCAAGGATGCTCACGCATACTCAAGGAGCTGCGGAGCATGTCAAAAGGTTGCGGGGAGGGAGCATAAAGTTTCTCTTCCTCTCCAACTTGTAGCAATGCAAGAACCCTTCGAGCAGTGGGGCCTATATATTATTGGTGATATAAATCCTCATTCTCCCAAGAAACACAGGTATATTCTAACTATTACTGATTATTTCACACGTTGGATTGAAGTAATACCTTTAGTCAAAGTGAATGAGGAAGTAGTAATAATTTTTCTCGAACAACACATTATCACAAGGTTTGGAATTCCTAAATATTTAGTATTTGATAATGCTACTTACTTCTCATCCTTGAAATTATATGAGTATGCATTAAAAAAGTGGATTATTTTAAAATACTTAGCCAACTACTGTCCCCAAGGAAATGGCTTAGTAGAATCTATGAACAAGAACATCATCCGTATCATTAAATGAACTGTAGTTTATCACCAGAGAAATTGGCACAATGCATTACAAAATGCTCTTTGGGTGGATTGTGTCATGCCCAAAGCTTCCATTGGAACTTCACCTTACTTTATTGTGTATGGGAAAAAAGTAGTTCTACCCTCAAACATCTACCTATATTCCCTCCAACTTACAAAACAATACCAAGGTAGAGAATTCCATGTCATCAAAAGTTGTATCGATACCTTGCTAATCCTGGAGGAAATACATGACAAAACCAAAAACAAGTTTGAAGCTCACCAACAAACAGTAAAACTTTGGTTTGATAAGAAGTATGCAGATGAGAAAGAGTTCCAAGTTGGGGACTTAGTTATAAAATGGGACAAATTACATGAAGATAAAGGGAAACATTAAAAATTTCAACAAATTTGGCTTGGTCCCTACCTCATTAAAGAAAAAAATGGCCAAGGTACTTTTCAATTACAGAAACTTCAGGAGGAAGTCAACTATATCCTTGTAAATGACCAAGTCCTGAATCACTATACAGTTAGCCATTGAGGTTGTCGATCACTTGTACATAAATAAATCTTGATTCTATTTTTCATTTTGATTTTTCTTCTTTAATTAGGTTGGTTTTCTTAATCTATTTGATTACAAGAATTTTCCTTTATCTTTCATGATGAATGCCTATATAATTTTGAATTTCTCACAACTTAGCGCAAGTCACATGTCTAAACGTAGCACATCTGGTAAATACCAATGAAAGGACCCTTCAACAAGTAAACACTTCAGCAAGTAAAGACTAATGAAAGGACCCTCCTCAACTTTAAGGCTAGTGTGGAAAAAGTTAGGAACTATTTGGAAGGTGCCATCATTGACATTTATTCCAATCTACACCTCTTCCAAGATGCTACTGCAATAGTCATTAGCCAAAATAACTAGATACAAATGAATGTGACACAATACAACACTATTCATGAAGGTATAAGTGACATTGATACATGGATAGAAAATAATCCTTATGCACCTACTGAGTTGTATAGACCCTCAAAATAAGCTAGAAATACAGATCTATACACATTAGATAATTTCCAATAGATAGGGAAAAGAGAAGATAAATAAGTAACCAAGGCGATGGAAATATGTTCAAGGACTCACAAAGTTGCCCAAGAACTGATAAGGAATGGTTTTTTACCAATATTAGATGAACTTGGGAAGAATTTGTTCACAAATAATTGGTGAATGCAGTCCAGGATAACACGAGTTGAAGGAAACAGATAGTCGAAGAGACAATGTTTGTCTCCACCAATCTCATTGACCAACATCTGCTACATCCAATGAAGGTTCACACTATGGTACAAGATTTCATGATAAAATTAGAGAAGGATATGAGCACCCTTGATGACAACATTTCCATGAACGATGCAACACTGAAACATGTAACATATAGGAGAATAGGGTCACTATATGACTAGTTGGAAGTTTGGACAACTTATCTCCAAAGAAAAAGTTCATAGGGAAAGGACAAAACGACTATTTTTCTCTCGTCCTTTTCCTAACCACTTCAAATTTCATTATTTCTACCTCTTGTCATTAGGATATAGAAGATGAAAAGTATTTTAACTACCTCTTCAAGAATAAGGTGGAATGACACATAGGAGTTACTAGCTTTTTGTATAAAATAGGGTAGAAGCTCATTGGATAATGACTTTTTTTTTGTCTTTTCAAGCATTGTATAGACCTAGTAAATGTTTCGAGAACATATACTTTGTTAATTAATATTGAGAAGCCCTCACGACCAACATATAATATAAATAATTATGTGTAGAAATGGATCAGAGCTTTGAACTACTTTAAGTGAAGATAACTGTTGTTTCTATGGACTCTAAGAATGCTTGTTTGTTGTAGACTAATTCTTATACAATATTTGTCATTCTATAGTTATTGATGTTTCTTTGAATATTTGAATTCCTTGAGATTTGTGGGTTATTGCAGTATACATTGTTGTGATCTAGATTAATCTGATTATATACATATGCATGCATTTGTCTCCAATATTCCTCTTTTGTTGCAACTAAATGTATAAAAGTTTTGTAAGATTTTGGGTGCATTATAACTCATTGGTTACTCTAGTGTGCTCCTAGATAGGATAGGTTAGTATAGATTAGTAATAGATTAGTTTTTTTTACATACATGGTCTTCATATACATCTTTGCATTGCATTCTCACCATCCATCCACCTCATCAGTACACTGGGGCGTAACCGGTAAGAAAAATAAAAAATAAGACAACAACAATGGCAGCCGGGCCAAATTCTGGATGGGACTCCTAATTTAAATGGTGTATAGTATAGTTCGGACCATATACCATGGAGTACCCCTTACTATTGTCGGGCGAAGTTGAACTCGTCAACAAGAGGAAATGAAAATTCATGGTAATTTCCAAAATTTGGAAATGTGTGGAATCTACCTATTGAGCTATCCAAGTTGGTGTAGAGCACCGAAAACAGGGTGTCTTAGGAAGGACAGTGAGCATTAGTGCTTTCTTGAGAGTTTGGAAGCACAAGATGCATTGTAACAATGAAAACCAGTTTGGTAATTTTTTTTTACCCTACCGTGGTGCACCTGATGACAATGAGGCACACTGATATGTAATGTTCAACGACACTAGTGAGATTTATTCGGTGTGTGAATTTTTTTTTTTAGTTAGTTAAATATCCCTGACTTGTGGGATTGTCATATGGCCGAGTTTCCACGACCCAGGGGAATCTAAGCTGTCAAAATCACCCGAGAATCGCACCTGAACTGGACCACACCATCCATTAACATGGCTGGATTTGAGGTGTCCCCAAAGGTTTCGAATTAGTGACTTCACTTACTGAGTGCCTTAACAATGCACTCCCTCACCGAATTCTCTACGCCATGGGGAATCGATGCGTGCATTTTTATTATAAAGTATGGCGATGATTTTGAATATTGATGCACTAGTGATTTATTTTTCATGCACACATTGATGCATATTGATATTAAAGGTGCACCGATAAAAAAACCTCTGCAAAAACCTCTAACCACCCACCTCTTCTATAAATAGAGAAGGTACATATTTTTCAGGGAGATTCTGTAAAAACCTCCGCAAGAATGTGTTCTCCTTATAATTGATTCGGATCTCGGGGATTGCGAGCTAGATGGATTGAATTCTGAGAGAGGAGGAGCTTAGACGTGCCAATATTTCATGAAAAGAATCATGGAAAAAAACATGTAAATGAAGTACTCGGGAGGTGAGGCTCAAAGATGAGCCTCACCTCTAAAACTAATTACTAGTAAATCACACAGAGCTAATTAATCTCACAATGAACAATAGAAAATATGAGAGAAGCCAAAATGAGTAACTTCATATTTTGAGAAGGCTTTCTAGGCATTTATATAACATTGCAAAATGGTCCATTGGAAAAAGTAAAAAAAGATCTCATTAACCGAGTCTCTATTATTATAATAGATCTAACTACCCGACTAACTAAGTAGTGGAAAATAAAACCCAATACAATAATGGAAAGAGCTCATTAAATGAGTCTTTATTATTATAATAATAGATCTAACTACCCAGCTAACTAAGTAGTGGAAAATAAAACCCAATACAATAATGGAGAGGTGGGACTCTCTTTGACCCATATGGGAAACTTGTTAGCCCAATTAATTAATGAGGAGGTGGGTATCTCTTGGATCGACATGGAAAATGTATTATCTTTATATCTTTATGACTTTTGCATCTGAATTTAGACCATATACCCCCTAAAATTCAGATCTTTCCTCCCCCATTAGAAAATCATGGTCCCCCATCATTTCACCCATGCTACAAAGAGACCCATGAGTACAATGTTCTAATTCCCAATGAAGGGAAGGGTTTTGTGTGGTTGACCCATAATCGTTTACATTAATAAAATGGAAAAATCATGACTTTGGAGGCTTTGAATATCCTCCTACAAATTTATTCATAACTTATGCTACGAGTGATGAAATCCAATTTCGTCGAAGACCCATTTGAGATATTGAAGAGATATTTCCATCGGTATATGGAAATTTTTATGAGGGGGCCCATGGAGTGAGAAAAATCTTGCTGAAGTGCCAATGACACACAACCATCTTGGAAGAAAGACATTTAGATATTCAATCAATGATATCTATCAAACTAGGAAACAAAATGAAATTCCATAAAATACCCATTTGAGATGATGGAGAGAAGTTTCCATTGATATAACATAAGTCCTCTAAGGTTTCCTGTAGAGTGAGAAAAACCATGCCTAAGTTGAAGGGCACGCGACCACGCTGGTTACATACATGTGCTGCTTCAAACAAGGATATTTCATAAACCAGACAACGAAATGAAATTCCTTGAAATACCCATTGGACATCTTGAAGAGATATTTCCAGCCATATATGAAACTCCTTATGTAGTTTTTTGAGCAGGGATAACAATACCATTGAATATGGTGGTACGTGAGGCCTCCTTGGGTCAAATACATGCTGAGATTTAATCGATGATATCTCTCAAACTAGGAAGCCAAATGAGATTCCGTGAAATACCCTTTTGATATATTGAAAAGATATTTCTAATGAGATATGGTAGATCCTATGAAATTATGTGTAGATGTTGTAGAACCTCTTTGAAGTTGGATGAGTGTAGAGGGCCACAAAGGATGCCAAGGGTTTGTAGAGAAACATGGGTTGTTGTAGAGGTTGTGGAACCTCCATGGGTAGCATGGAAACCTTGCAAATTTGTTGAAAATATTACAGACCAATGGATGTAGTGGATCCATGTATATACGTAGTGAATCCATGTATGGATGTAGTGAATCTATGTATGGTTCTCCTTGTAATGGTGAACAAATATCTGCGGGTAAAAAGAGATATGTAGTGGCTGTGGACCAACTTTGATGCTTACAGTGTATGGCCTGACAAATGGATTCCGATAGTACCAAAATGAGGTTGGTGATTGCTGCAAATGTTTGAACCCATAGCATGCTTCAAACCCTTATTTCAATGGAGAGCGTACTCACTTTGAAACCACTGATCCAGATCTCGTAGGCTGAGATTTGGATGGCTTGAATGCCAAGAGAGGAGGAGCTTAGACATGTCAATATTGCATGAAAAGAAGCATGGAAAAAACATGTAAATGAAGTACTCGGGAGGTGAGGCTCAAAGAGGAGCCTCACCTCTAAAACTAATTACTAGTAAATCACTCAGAGCTAATTAATCTCACAATGAACAATAGAAAATATGAGAGAAGCCAAAATGAGTAACTTCATATTATGAGAAGGCTTGTTAGGCCTTTATATAACATTACAAAATGGTCCATTGGACATAGTAAAAAAGAGCTCATTAAATGAGTCTCTATTATTATAGTATATCTAACTACCCAGATAACTAAGTAGTGGAAAATAAAACCCAATACAATAATGGAAAGATCTCATTAAACGAGCCTCTATTATTATAATAATAGATCTAACTACCCAACTAACTAAGTAGTGGAAAATAAAACCCAATACATTAATGGAGAGCTGGGACTCTCTTTGACCCATATGGGAAACCTGTTAGCTCAATTAATTAATGAGGAGGTGGGTATATCCTTGATCCACATGGGAAATCTATTATTTTTATAGCTTTATGACTTTTGCATATGAATTTAGACCATATACCCCCTAAAATTTAGATCAGTAATGGTAGTGGTATGGAAAATAGAATAAGAACTGAGCCCTTTTGCGGTGATACTGTCAATTCACTAGCGAGATAGGGAAAACATTTCCACTAGTCTGCTTCCTACAAGTGGTTTTTAGACAAGAGTCCAAAAGAAAATAAAAATTAAAAACTTTGGACCACAGGGCTTGTCAACGTTGGCTGAGTACTTAAAATTTTCAACTTCAAGGAACTGGTATCCTAGTGTGCTTGAAGATTTGATTCCAGGACAATAATGATTAAAGTCACAACAAGAGAAAATAATCTAGTTGTGCTTACTCCCAAGTTATTCAAGAAAATGATCCATCTTCCTTATGCCAATAAACCCCTTAAGGTTGCCAATGCAAATTCCTTCCTAGCCTCTCAGGTAGGTGGTTCCAATATATTGAGAGAATTTATTCTACTGTCTGTAAACATTTCGAGTGAACTTTCAACAATTGATATAACTTTTCTACAAGAGCCATACTAAGACTTTTCATGGACCTTTGCGCTTGTAGCTAGGCGGCAGTCAAATTCACACATACCCAGGTTAACATTGTATGCACTGTAATTTTCCTTTCAGAAGGATGTGATGTTTGATTGGGTGGAGGTGATATCAGAAGACCTTTGTTTTCAATTGAGCAACTATTTAAGTACTAAAATATTTTTTATGGCTGCATATCTAGTGTTTTCAGTTGTCTATTGCAATGTATTTGACAATATTCCTATTAAAGTGAGTGTAAATATACACAATGAACCAGTTCAATTCTAGAACCTGGTCTTATGCAAACATAAAGCACAATTCAATTTTTACAGTGTTCAAGATAGTTTTGTTAGACAATTTAGAAACATGTTGGTTGGGGAAAATCCCAAGATAATAACTTAGGAAGATGAAGAATTTCTCAAGGGAAAGGGAATTTTGATTCAAGAGGAAAACCATACATACATCCAATTGTATGGTTGCCAATAATATCCCCTTCTATTGTTGGATTACTGAGAGGGGGGGTGAATCAGTAATAGAGCAATAATCATTTCTAAATACAAAATGCAAGTGCTATATTAATGTATCATTATCATTCAATAGTTGCAGAGTAAATAAACAATTAACAAATGAGCAATCATACACATACAATACACCAATTTTTTTACGTGGAAACCCAAAGCGAGAGAAAACCACATAATGCTTTTTCTTATATGTCTTTAAGAATTACATTCTATCGAGTTACTCATTTCTTTCGATTGGATGGATATCATTCACTAGCGGAGTGATCAGACAACCACAATAGCTTTCTCTTCCAAAGTTCACTCCACCATTTGATGGTCACAATTTTTTCTTTCTGCAAATCGAAGGTTCTTGTAGCTCTCACCTTCCTGAGGTTTATTGATCCGGATTATTTTCAGCACGAAATGAGAGCGGAGATATAATAAAGAAATGCACAGAGGTATTGCAGATATTCAATAATATAACAGAAATGTATCAGAGATGCAACCATAAACACAGATATATAGTAATACACGATTTCTATTAATCAAAGAAATGTACAGAGACTGTAAAAATACAGAGTGAAAGACTTGCTAGAATGGTGGCATCTTATCTCTGAGAAGAGATGTGACGACTACTCGCATTCGCAAGAAGATGATAACAATGAGGCTCTGAAGGCCTTTTTACAATAAACGAGAATGCCAAAAGTCCTAGACATCCAAAAACCTAACCCTAGGAGATGAAGCGCCAAAAGTCATGTGGGCCCCATTTGGGTAAGTGAGTACATCAACTTCCCGGGGTCGTAACTTTTTCATACGATCTCCGTTTTAGGCACGTGATAGCTCGTTGGAAAGGTATCATTGAGGAGATTCATTTTGGGGGCTCAATCATGCCTTTGAATATCATTGAGAACCTCGATATTGAAAAAACTTCATTTAGGCCCTTAAAATGATCCCGGAAGTTAAAACCTGCTAAAAATAGTAAATTGCCAAAATTGCTAGAAAACAGTTTTGAGCCAGTTGGAAAAGGTGGGTGGACACCGATATCCACCTAGATCAATCCTCCCTCCTTAAGAAGCAATGGTATCCATTGCGTTGAGTTCCCCGGGGAGAGGGAAAAGCATTTGTTGGATCTGCATTTGGGTGAGCTGCTTGTATTGCTGGAGACATCGCGCTGCTTGGTTTGTGGAAGTCTGTCATGAACCTGTTGAAGTTGAGGCTGTTCAACAAGTTGAGATACATGAGAGGAAGGTGTGTAGAAGGAATTTTTGTGCTTTTCTGCAACCTTGTCGACCTGCTTCTGTTGGATAGAAGGTGCAGGGGGCGAAACCGTAGTGGTTGCAATGTCCTTCTGTTCCCCTTTCGAACAGATTGTGAAGAAGCTGAATTTTGCAGTATGAGATACTACCTTGCGACACTTTTTAGGTGGAACAATAGTTGGAACTACCTTTGGTATTCTGTAGAGATGACCCCCCAAAGTAACAATGACACTACGGGGTCGAGACTCATAAACAATATGGCGCTTCCACATATATGGTTGGCCCAAGAGAACATCACAGACATCCAGTGGGGAAACATCACATAATACCTCGTCCTTGAAGGGCTGGATGCCGCATGACAATCGACATTGCTGGTTGACACAAAGATCTCATCCTTGGCGAAGCCACCTGATGTTGTATGGCTGTGGGTGTGGTGTTGTCAACAATCCCAACTGTTTGACGACCTTTGCTGAGATGATGTTCTTTTGGCTTCCGCTATCAACAATAAAATGTAGCAGGGTCCCCTTCACCCACATATGTGAATGAAAAAGGCCCTTCCCCTCTTCAGGATCTGTTGGTTCTTCTGGTTGAATTGCTGTGGTCGCAACAATAGAAGTGGGGTCTGCGTCGATGATCTGTCTTTTACCATTATTTTCAGAATCAGATTCTGAATCAAGGTTTGGGTCCTTGTCTTTGATCTCAGCCACCAATGACTGTTTTGAGCGACATTCATCATTGTTGTGCCAAGGGATTTTGTGGAACTCGCACCATTTCCCGATGTCCTTCTTTGTCTTCCCGTGACCCTTCTTTTCCTGTGTCTTGGACTGGTTTTCGGGAGACTGTTTGTTCGGGTTGTCTTTGTCATACTTTGGTTGTTGCGGATTTGCAGACCCGAATTCCTGTTTTTTTTGGTGTTTAAATTTCTGCTCAATTTTAACAGCATATCGATAAGCAACACCAAGTGATGAGATGTCCAGAAAATCCATTTCAGTTTGGATGTATCTATGTAGAGCCCCACGGTATTTCAGAACCAAATGTCACTCAGAGTCTTTGATACCCAGCTTGGTGCGCAAGGTATGGAAGGTATTAGTGAACTCTGAAACCGCTTGGCCCCTCTCTTGCCGCAGTGTGGTCCATCTCATGTACTGGTCCTCATAATTTCCAACAGGGTAATACTGTTCTTTTACCGCATCCACAAAAAAATCCCAAGTGGGATCGGCCCCATATATTCCAGACTCCTCTGTGGAACTTTGCTCCCAGTAAGTTTCCCACCAATGTTTGACATGAGGGAGAGATTTAAGGAGTGCGAAGGTGATCTTTTCTTTGTTGGAAAAATTGTGAACAAAGAAATAACCTTCTAGCAGAGTTAACCATTTTTCTAGGGCTTATGCATCTATCTGTCCTTCAAATACAGGAATATCAAAATTAACTTGTACCTTGAAAGGTGAGGTGCCTTCAAAGTGACCGCTTGATGAATATGTGCCTGATGCTATCTGTAGGCGTTTAAGGATGTGGGGAAAATTCTCCATCATTTCATCCCTCTGTCGCGTGAGAGCTTGCTCAAGCAACATATTGATAGGATCGTCTGCTCCGTCGATTTTCTTTTCTTCCGCAATTGAGGGTTTCTTGGGTGTGCGAGAGCGATTGTCTTCAAGAGAGACAAGCTCGATACCCAACTTTCTATACTCGGACCTCGTCGGGGACATGCAATGAAAAAATGATCAAGAGCAACCTGCTCTGATACCACTGATCCAAATTATTTTCGGCATGAAATGAGAGCGGAGATATAATAAAGAAATGCACAGAGGTATTGAAGATATTCAATAATATAACAGAAATGTATCAGAGATGCAACCATAAACACAGATATACAGTAATACATTATTTCTATTAATCAAAGAAATGTACAGAGACTATAAAAATGCAGAGTGAAAGACTTGCTAGAATGGTGGCAGCTTATCTCTGAGAAGAGATGTGACTGCTACTCGTATTCGCAAGAAGATGATTACAATGAGGCTCTGCAGGCCTTTTTACAATAAATGGGAATGCAAAAAGTCCTAGACATCCAAAAACCTAACCCTAGGAGATGAAGCGCCAAAAGTCATGTGGGCCCCGTTTGGGTAAGTGAGTACATCAACTTCTCGGGGTCGTAACTTTTGCATACGATCTCCGTTTTAGGTGTGTGATAGCTTGTTGGAAAGGTATCATCGAGGAGATTCATTTTGGGGGCTCAATCATGCCTTTGGATATCATTTAGAACTTCGATCTCGAAAAACCTTCATTTAGGCCCTCAAAATGGCCCCAGAAGTTAAAACCTGCTAAAAATAGTAAATTGCCAAAATCGCCAGAAAATAGTTTTGAGCTAGTTGGAAAAGGTGGGTGGCCACCGATATCCACCTGGATCATTTATACACTGCACAATATTCTCCTTCTGAACCCTGAGAAGCTTTTTTTCCTGAGCTTCTCCACGACACTTATATGGATCTCTGATCCTGATGATGATCAATGATCATCAAGATCTTTTCTCTCATCCTGTAACAATCCTTACACCTGCAAATACATAGTTATCTTGATACACATATATTCACTTAATTTCCACATAGATGTACAATGCACATATATTCTAGAACAAATAATTTGTATTCATCAAATGTACACTTACTGTACATACAATTTATATAGGCTCGCATGCCTTCTTTTTCCTAGATTAAATCAATAGGCTATAACCCTCATTATCCCTTTGATTGGACCAACCTCCAATATATTGGCCTGATAAATATTCATTTGGCCGCCCCTAATGCAATGAAGGCTTACAAAATTTGTACAAAAGGATTCTACAACCATTTCTGTTTTAGATCCACAATCCACTCAACAATATCCTAAGAATCATCTAGATCCACAAAATCATCAACCAAATCCTAAGTCTATGACTCACAATCCCTATGAGATCTAATATCTCCTAATATTTCTCAAGCCTCATGTTCTCATACATTTGATAACATTTACATTTTAATCCTCACACACACATTACATTCCAAATTCTCAAAAACATAGAAAAATACATTAAATCATGCTTATGGAACCTAAATGAAAGACCCCCTAGATCTCTGCCAAATGTAAAAAAATATGGAAGGCAGGATGCTCCTGCATTAGACTCCCAATGTTGAAAACATTCATGATCTCTTGATCATGTGATTTCATATGCTGATGAAAAGCTCTAGGGTCCAAAACCTTAGTTTGTTGTCATCCAAATGCCCTACACCTTTATTTTTGTTTCATATCAACTTCCTTCTGGTTCATTTTTCTTCCTTCAATCAGTTTCAAATTATGATTGATCATCTCTTTTGTTGTCAACTTCCTCCATCTAGACCGCTCCATCATCAACTTCCACAGTTCTTCAATCACATAATCAATTTTTTCTACCCCTTGCAATCCTTGATTGCTTCCAATAACATCTTCCTGGGCTAAGCATCCTTGTTTTTGTTTGATGTTGCTAGTATCCTTTGGCTGCATTGCATCTTTATTTGTTTATCCTTGACTACTCTCAATATTTTGAGAATACTCACATACACAATATTTCACCTCTTCTAATTCCACATTTAACCTATGGAATCTTTTCTGTAAATTCTTCTCTTGAATTTGACTAAAGAAACCAATTCAATCCAAGTGTTTCATACTTCACTTACCATATTAGCAACATTCTTGACAATCAATTTCATCATTTCTTCCTTGTATCCTTCTATAACTCAGTACAACATTTTCTCAGTAACATCCATGTCTTGTGTTGTTGTCATGCTTTCAAAAATCATATGTCCATATTCTTCAAACTGCATGATAGTCTCATCTAGCTATCCAATTTATTCTCCACTTTCTTCATTGTTATTCTATTGTCTTGTTTCTACTGACTGCAACTCTCCTCGATTCCATTTCTTATGCTGCAATGCCCCACTGGCTTTGCTTTGGAAATCTTCCCTTGTTACTTGTCTTCTGGTGCTTCTTGTCTTCTCACTTGCTCTGCTGATGTAGATATTTCTTTCCTCTACATGCCTTCTCTTAGACATCTTCACCATCAACATCCTCATTGCTTCAATTACATTCTTTGAATGAAATTGAACATTAAAAATTCTATCATGAATAAACATGTGTGAACATTCTTCATTTATGGATGCATTTTCTTTCCTTATGGGATCCTGATTACTCAACAAATTCTCTAAAATTTTTAATTTATCCTCAAAATTATTGAGCACAATATCAAAGTGTTCCCCTCTTTTTTCTTTTATGACATAATTTTGTATATGTCTCTCTTCTCTTCCTTCAATACCTGCAACAACATACCAATTATTACTTTTAAAAACATGAGACTCTAAAGTCTCTACTGATGCTTCTAACAACATTCCTCTTTGTTCAAATGCAACATTAATTCTCTGATTTTCTTCTCCTCATGGCTTAGTTTTCTTCAACAATTTCTCCAACACCTCTACAACATAACACTCCTCTTCTTCAATTTCTCTTTGGCCATCCTCATGAGACAAATCCACCTTGTTTTCTATAGTGATAAACTTCTCTGACTGTATTCCTGCAGTCCATTTGTTTGGTAGTGTATGGTAATTCTCTTGTATGTCTTTTTGAGACAATATTACCATGTCCATTGTCCATGGAATAATCCTGAAACAGGTTTATGGTAACAATTTGCTTTGCAGGAAATCTCTATCTCATTATTGGTGCTAGCTTGTGAGTCACATTGGAACTTGTGATGCAAAGGAAAAATGTGAATAACATCTTGCTGGACATAAGTTGAAAAAATTTATGCGTATTGTGATTGGGTAGAACAGATAGAAAGAGATCAGATAAATTTTTGACATAAGTTGCGGAATACCTTTTTTTTTGGTTCAGCCAATATGCAGGATGACACTGTCCTCATTTAATGTAAATTTTCTATGCACACGAAAGTCGCGTAGCATGTAGACATTGTTTTCATTTTTCTGTAAGTATATTTCATATGGAAATTTCGTCAAGCCAGGAAGAACATCTTGTAATACAGGTTGTCTAATTGTACAATGTACAATTGTGTTGTTGAGGGTTCAGATGACAACGTTGAGGCAATGTATATATATGTAAGAAAATTTATGACTGCAACGTAGACATTCAATTGTGCCATCATTTATGAAGGAAGAGGCAGAAGCATGAGAGTTACATCTGACACATACAGGCTCAAAGGGGGTCGAGTATGCATTCGCTACTGCCAAAACACCCTCAACCTGCATACATGAGCATAGTAGTTAATATATAAAAAAATATAATAAATATGTGTATAACAAAAAATGTGCATGTAAATTGTTAAACACAAATTTTATGTACAGATTGTTGTATATGTATACGTACAACAGTGGTGGAGGTAATTATTTTCTTGAGATCCTGTACTATGTCTGTTTGCAATTCTGTTACAAATGTTGCTTGGGTTGTGCGAAAGATCCTTTCTTTCACATCTCTTTTCTTCATTATATTTTTGAAGAGCATTATTGGAAATTTCCCTTTCTACAATTGTTGTTCCATTGAGGAAAAAAATGTGCGTAGGTGTCAAACAATTGTAGCTGCAACATGCAACAGTTTAATACGTGCGTAAGGTGACTGCGATATATCAATATGTGAAAGTAAAGGACAAAAATGGGTATGGAGAATGGTACCGTTGCCTTGTCGTTGTTCATATTGCCATATTTTATATGGAGAATGTGCTACAAGCCAATTTTTCTTGCGAGTGTGCCAGCTGCACCAATGGTTCCGATTGGGTAAATGTATTTGTTGTCTACAAATCGGTTGATCATTGTGTCTAGTATGAAATGATAGTCTGAGTAGACTATGGGAATTTTTCCACAACACTTGTTTCATTAATCGATATAATCCAATCATAATCACCGCGGTCATATACTGTTTTCGACAATATATTAAAATTTGTAATGGAGATCCCATTATCGGGCAAGATATTCTCTTCATGTTTCTGGACAAATTATGCAAGGATAGTCAATGTGACTGTCATCATGGCTTTGTTGTCTGTCATGTCAGCACACATAATGCGTTTAGTTTTGTTTTCCTTGTCTAAATAGGTGTTGTACACAACCATTATGTCTCCGACGAACACTTTTCCAGTCCAACGACTATTCAAGTCTTCTATTGATAGTATATTGGGTGGTGTAACTGTAGGCTTGGTGACATTTTTTGAATAGAAAAAGTATAGTGAAGGGAAGGTTGTATCCCTATTTGTTTTTTTTTTGCATGGATGTGAAAGTAGACGCAGAAGCTGGATAAATTATGTTGGTTATAGTTTTGTAACCATACCTCTTAACCTAGGTAGCTTGCACTCTGACGGGTGCCTCACTTGTGCTTGTTGATACTTGTGAACAAAAAAACAAGAGTTGTAGATGAAATGAACATATTTACCATGGCATAGATGAATAAATCACTGAGGATATTTGTTTCCTAAACTTAGTAGGAGCATAAATGATGAGTCTTTACCTTTGGGCTTGTCATTCTGTTGACGTCTGCGACGATTGACTAGTCATGCTTGTGTTGCTTGTCCAACTTTTTCTGATGTAAACATGTGTACATTGAATATGTAAAAAGAAACTTAATTTGCAATATATTATATATTGCTTTCACATTGTGGGGAAATAAAATGTTGAGACACTATGGTAAATGTGAGAGATGTATATCATAACAGAATACGAGAAAATATATGGAATGTAAAGTGACAACTACTAAGTAAGCATGTCAATTATATGTTGTTCAAAATCATTATGAATGTAGGTTAAGGACATGGATTTCTCTTTTGTGGGTGTATCTTTTAGAATACTGTAATTCAACTTCCTATGCTGTGGAACATAAGACTTCATCCTCTTGTTCAATTAGTCTATTTGTTTCAATGTAGCAGTGCAAAAAATATAGTGCACATGAATGTAAGTTGGTATGTAGTAAGATATGTAGTATCTACATATAATAAATGATCTACAAAGCAGTAGAATAAAAAATACATACAATAAAATAAGGGTAGAAACATGCACCTTCATATGTATTCCTCTACAGTGCTGGTTAAGGCTTCTTCTTCCTGTCCAATTATTCTATTTCTTTCAATGTAGAAGTGCAGAAAATACAATCGACAAGAAGGTAAGTTGGTATGTAGGTAGATATATAGGCACACAATAAATGAGATACAAAGTAATGGACTAGAAAGTAAGGATAGAAGCATGCACCTTTGTATGTCTTCTTCTACATTTCCGGTTAGAGGTTCTTCCTCTTGTCCAGTTATTCTATTTGTTTCAATGTGGGAATGCACATAATACAATGGACATGAAGGTCAGTTGGTATGTAGGGAAAACAAGGAATATGTACATAGAGAAAACAAGATTCAAAGGAATAGAGTAAAAGATAGATTTATAAGCATGTACCTTTTTTTTTTCTTCATCCATGTTTGTGGTTACGTTGAGTTTTTTCTGTCCAAAATCTATTACAGAGCAGAAAATATTAAGAAATTGGATGGTGGCATTTGAATGATTTCTTTTTGTGCGACAAAGTATCCAAACATGCTTTGAGACATGGAAATATGGATTTTTAATATGGTTGATGTATATTTCATAATTAAAGTACAAGACAAATTGTATCATGGTCATACCAATATGTGTCTAAGATAAAGACTTTGTATTGTTTGGTTTGGTGCAACAAAGTATCCAGATATGCTTTGAGACATGGAAATATGATTTTGTAATATGGTTGATGTATATCTCATAATTCAAGTACAAGACAAATTGTATCATGTTTAGACCAATATGTGTCTAAGATAAAGACTTTGTATTGTGCAATGGGGACATTTGACCATACATGGTCAATAAGTGGGTTTTGTACATGGTTTATCTTATCCAAAAGAAAGAGGAGATTGTAATTGCACATGTAGTTTTCCAATTTTTTTGTTCTGGCATTATTTTGTAGCATGTCAACATTGAAGTCTCCTAGAATTATAATGGTTTCATTCATATGTAAATGGTGTAATTCTTTTCAAAGAACAGTTACTATGTTGGCAAATGTTGCATGTGGAGCAACATAGAGATTCAATATTGCAATTTCTGATTCATGAAAAGTTACTCTTGCTACTACCATCTCAACATTTTGTTCTTCGAAATGCATATGGTCCACAATTGCTATATGCTTTTTCACTAATATCATCACTCCATGTTTAATGTAACTTGATATGTAGTTGAAATTTGGAAATTGTGTGTTTTGCATGCATAATTTCATGTATGTTTCTTGTAAGCATAGAACATCATATTGCATTGTGTCACAATCATTGAGTATATCATTCATATGTGCATTTAGGATACACGTGTTAAGTGATAGAATCCATACATATAATTTTTTTTGTATGGATTGGTAATCATATTCTAGATGTCATTTTGCACTGGTATGAAGGCGTTGCATCTCAGTATAGACTTTATGTTTGACCTTGAAGTTATCTTTTGTAAGAGCACTTAATAAATACAAGGACTCTATGTTTCTGACATGGGACATAACTGTGTATACAAGTCCATGTATTCGTATTCCAACAGGGTCAAAGGCAACACTATCAAGTGTTAGGGCTTGTGATCTGTGAATTGTACGTGCACATGCAAGTTGAATTGGAAATTTCTTTCGAATATTTAGCTGACCTGTCTTTGATGATGTTGATATCGATTTTTATATTCACAATATAGGTGTCTAATCGTGCGAAGGGTTTTAATTATATAGATATGCTAACTTGTTGGCTTGTTGGTATCCATTATGTCGGTCATGGAACTTAATCTAGAGGAGATACACTTTATCTTTGTTGGTATATTCTTTGAGTATCCCATCCGCACCATTGACCAAGACATCTTGTGAGTCATAGTTGCAGGCATATATTTCAACTATCATGCCTAATTTTAGGACAAGTTGCAAAGGCAAAGTGGTTGTATGTTGATGACACGGTACATTGCCAAGGTTGTCCTCTTCCAGGTCAATTGCATTGACGATGATTTCATTTCCATGCATGAGAGATAACATGTACTTGTTATGCATTGCAACATCCTTGTTCTTGTAGAATAGGTAAGGAAAGGTTGGGTCTGTCAGTGGTGGTTGCATGAAACTTGAATTGACATATACCAATTCATCATGTTTTTGGTTGTTTGTTCACATTCTATTTAGAATTGCAATAAATTTTTCATTTGTTTGGCGCATTGTAGTATGCAGTTCGAAGCATTTTATGTTGTCTTTCCAAAAGTCATGTGGCATTGTTTGCATGTTGATTGCGGGGTATTAAAATATCATAGAATCTTGTATGGATTGTGCTTGGTAAATATCCCTACAGAATACCATATCAATGTTCCCAAAGTATTTGGTTTGGACATTTTTTATGTTTCTCATCCGATTGTCAATATAATATAAGAAGTGACTTCTAGTCAAGGAGGCTTCATCTATGAAGACAAGCTGTAGTTCATCATAAATATTTGACAGGGTATCTAACATTTCTTTGTTGAGTGTAAGTAAATGTGACTTGTTAAAAGACATCAACAGTGCAGAGTGGATTGTTGTTCCACCTGCATTATATCCAACTTTTCTTGTATATGCAAGTATCAGTCCCTTTGGTTTCAAAGGGTCACTCGTAGTGTTTGAATCATCGATTCGTATAAGCATTTGGAATAGTGTTTTCGATGTGAATGTATTTCCCGTTCCTGTACCTCCTGTAAGGAACAAGTGCATATGAGTGTGTATGTCTAAGCGTTTCTTCATTGCAATATCCTTTAGGATTTTTTGTTGCTCTCGATTCAACAGTCGTCTAATTCTATATTATTCTTTGTTTCCGATATAGAAAGGATGGTTTGTTACTTTAAACCCGAGATTGATATGCTTTTCATAGGAGAGATCTTGAGGAAAAGGAAAATATGCTTACAAATCATACACTTCATGGTGATTTGTAGTTGTTTTATGCTTGGATGATGTGTCATCAATATTGACATGGTTTTCTAGTTCCTCAAGTGCACTTTCTAAATCACCCCATGTTGGGTTGACGTTGTAAGTAAACCTAGCCTCATTGGTTTGTATTGTAGTCTCATAAAGAGTATATGCAGCTTGCCATGTAGGCAAGTTATTTTTTAGTGTGTCTTCACTTTGATCGAATGGAACGTACAACAATAGTTTCTCTCTGCAAAAGTTTTCATAGTCGGTGTGTTTGTTTTATTTGAAAAAGCATATTACATTTGTTGTTTTTCTTTTTGACATCTGTGCACCATTTTTTTTTAATGTGATACAAATTGTACAAGGCAGATATGATTAATGGTAGGTGGACGTTGGAGGTAGTAATCAATAAAAAAGTGACATATCACGTTCTCTGAATTATTAGGCTCTTGTTTCAGTAGGACTAGTGGCTTAAGCATGAATGTGCATGTGTCGGGAAAAGATGTGCTTATGAAGACACATTTCCTCAAGCTACATTTGAAAGGAAAGGAAAGTGCGATGTGGACTACTTGCTGAGAACACATTTGTTGAAGATTAAGTAATGTATTTCCAAGTGTACGTATCATTTGCATAACATCAATTTGACCTTTTTCATGTTCTTTGCGTATTCTCCTAAATGCATTTGTCATAGATTTGTCAACCTTCATTATGTACGAGGTACAATACAATATTGTGGCATATGCATTGAGGACATACTGCGCATCTATATTTTCATTCCACATATTTGGCATGTCCTTGGAGAAATCGTTGTTCCAAATATGCAAAGGTTTTCGTTTTAGGAAAATTGTTGGTTGCTCAAGTGTACATTGTATAACTTGGATGTACTCATCTTTAGTTAGCTTTAGCTGCATCAAGAAGTCTTCGAAGGTAATTAAGTCATCAAAGTCTCCTTGTTCAAGAAATGTGAACAAAGATTTTTATTTCTCAATCAGAACATTGTCATCCAAAGTAATTGGTTCCATAATTCTTGTCATTCTCATCGGCGACATAGGGAAGTTGTATATGCAATGTGAGTTTTTTTTCGTTTTCTACAACTTCTTGTATGTTAATGCCTATGAAATTTGGAAAGCTATGGATCCAAATGATTTGTGTTGCATGTTATGTATTTTTCCAGAAACTGCTTGATTTGTGAGTTGTTGTCAGTTCCATATATCGGTGCATCTTTTATCCATATTAGTGTGTGTTTGTGTTCACTGCCTCTATTTTGGAACTCAGTAAAAAAATAGTAGTATGAGATTCTTTCGAAGAACGTTTCGTCATGACATATCAATTTTCTCAAATCATTTGCTTTATGTTTGTAGTAACGAGTACATGCCACTGGGTCTTTTCTTATGAGGTAGTCAATGTCATCATTTTCCAATGTTTCAATTTGTTTTTTCCTTTTCCTGTTCCTATATAGTGTAGACATTGTAGTCATCAATGGATTCCAATGATGCTTTGCACTTGTAAATGCGATGAAAAAATTCTGAGGACCCAACTATCGGATCATTGCAAATATAGTTTTCTTGTTTTTTTGCAAGTAGTCAGGGGAGATGCAAATGTTTTTGAAATCTATGTATCCAATATAATATTTAAGGATTTTCTCTAGATTTTCTTTGTACTTGACATCTTTGTCCAATAGCTTTCTTCCTTGTAGATGACCTTTTCTTATTTTCACCTATATGCAAGAGAGCACTTTCTCAATTATTATGAGCATTGTTTTGAAAAAAAAAAATTGTTATGTGACAGGAGAAGTCACCACTTGAATGTAGAAACTCCCATCGTACTATTTTTTGGTAGCTGAATCGTTCCGTGATGTCATTTCCATGCGAGTCTCCATAGAAAAGTGTTGGGAAGTTCATTTCCTCTGCAAATTTGTCCTTGAAAATCCCAAGTGGATGTTGTCCTTCAGAAGGTGTGATTTCAACGATCTTGTTTTGCAAGTCATGAATGCGTCGCGACTCAATGAATCCATGTATCAATGTTTCAGTAGGTCTTTAATTCTTGAATTCATCATCTGTATCAATTTCACTAGTAGTGGAAAAAGTTTGTGCAGAGTTCTCATTGCCTTGTTCAAGAACATGGTTCCAGTCCTGATTTATAAAGATGTTTTGCACCTTGTATAGTGTTTTGGAACATAATTCTTTCAATGCTTTCATGACAATGTGCACACACACTCTACTTGTTTGGTATGCATTCTTGTATTGTAGATGTATTTTGAGCGCTACAAAATTTTTCATTGTTTCATTCATGGATTGTGGCAGTGCTTTTTGTAAAACATCTAGTTGGACAAACACGTTAATAATTGATCCTGTTAATCCCATTTGGGATTGTTTATAGCCCTAGGGTTTGATTTGTGCAAATGCAATTCGTAGAGATACAAGCCTCTCCTCAAGTTCTCTAAGCATAATTATATCTGGTAGCAATGTGTTACATCTTATTTGGTCAGGCGTTGCAAACTGTGGAAATTTTCCATTTTGAAGTGACCTCTTGCATGGGAGACACATTTTTCTAGTGGAGAATGTTCTGTCATTTAATGTCAAGCTGACGTATTCTTTTTGCAAGTCATGGGTGAAACACTTAATGTTATTTTCGAAATTCAATTCTTCACAAATTGCACATGCAATGCAAAGGGTGTCTTCAATTTACTTCATATAGATTTTCTTTGCATCTCTTTTTACTATATGGGAATGCGTAGCAGTTGTTTGTTGGTTTTCAGTGTTAGAAGTGCGCAGTGTTTGTTTCAATCTATGGTATGTGAATTTTCCCCCTCGATCAATATCATGACTACTTTGGGATATGTAGTTGCACTTGTTTCTTTCACGTATGTATTTTTTCAACATGTGGTAAGTTAGCTTATGGTTGCCACTTGAAACTGGTCTTACTTGTGGATAGGACAGGTCAAAGTTGGAATTGACATGTATTAAGCGCACAAATTCTCAACATGTTAATGATTCAAATCATGATGGTATTTTTCACCGACCATTTGATGTTTGTGTTCAGTAGGAAGTTTGTTAATGAGTTCATGTTGGGCACACACAACCTTTTTCAGGTTGTGATATGTGAGTTTGCATTTCTTTCTTGGGATCTCTATCACCTCATGATGATCAGTTTTACATTTTAGATGTTTAGAAGGAGGTGCACTAATGTATTCATGTCTTCCACATGAAGCCAACAAGTAAGAAAAAACAACTCAAAGAGATTAATTTGTGTTAATAAATGCTTAGATGGAAGACTTCTGTTAGTAAATGCTACATTATATTACATATTTATCTAAAAGTTTAGATATCACCAATTTTACATTTTTTTTTCTTCTTGAGTTGGAAAAGCTAGCGGCTCAAATGTAAATCCATGCTTATGAAGCTGCATGGTTTGGAAAGTCATCCTATTCTTGATGCCTCATAGGACATCAACCCATAGGACATCAACTAGTGAATTTTACTGCTACTTTTATTTCAGGATTGGAAGAAGCAAAGAGAACTGGGTCTAGTAAAAATATTACCCTTTATAGGGATGGGGAATTATAATTTTGTGTTCCCTAAATTATAGAGATCTACAACTCCCGTTACTTCAGGATTTCATCCTTCGAAAGTTTTATGGTGTAAACTCCTTGTGACTCCCGGAGTTGGTCAACGTCGGACTAACCATAGCCTACAAATAATTGTCATGATCTGACCACATTGACCCACAGATCCATGGTTCTCATTACTTCATGAATTTTTCATTCGGGAGTTTTGCGGTGCAAAATCCTCATGACTCCTGGAGTTGGTCAGCGTTGGACTGACCATAGCCTATATATAATGGTCAGGTTCTTGCCACATGGACCCACATATCCATGGCTCTCATTACTTTGTGAATTCAACGTTCGGGATTTTGCGGTGCAAACTCCTCATGACTCCCGGATTTGTTTAGCGTCGGACTGACCGCCATCTAGATCAGACGGTCATGAGAGATGCAGTTTCAAATCAAAAGAGCCCAAAATGATAGAATCAACGAACGTAACAAATGGAAATTTTACTTGAAAATTACCAAAATGCATTCTTAAAAATGGAGGAATAAAAGAAACATTTTAAACGTCTCTTTGAAAATCTCCCGATTGTAAATCTAGGGAGATTGAAAATGAATTTTTCAAAATAAAATCTAAAATAAACCTGGTTGATAGAGGGAAATAGCAAATAAAAAATATGTAAGAATCATTTAAACTAATATGAAAAGGGCTCTTCTTCAGTCAAAGAATTTATGTGTAGTGTACATGTATTTATTTTATTTTCTGTCACGTTTTCTTTCTCTCATTTATAAGTTAAGCTCAATTTTTAGAACATGTGGTATCGTTTCTGCATCATTTTTTCTTTTCTTGGTTATTGTACGTTGTAGAAGAATTTAAATGGAATGTGCATGTTGCAACTCTAAATCCTCAAAAGAGCATATAATAAATCCAATGGTAAGTGCAGTAGCTCCAAGACTTGCCAAACCCAACCCCAATCCTCCTTGGATTCCATTCCCAATCCCTCCACCCCATCATTTTTCCTCTTCTCATGTCGTCGATCGAGCTTAATTTTTTTTTAAATTTGTATCTAATTAAAAATACTTTAGATTGACTGTAGATAGGATATGAAGAAAGAATAGAATAAAATAGATTACATCCAAAATATTTTTCTACTTTTAGAGATTATGGTCAGTAAACAAAATGAGAAAATGAATATTACAAAATGTCATTGGAATCAAATCAAAGACATTTTTTCTTTCAAATATTGCTCTGTCTCAAAATATGTCCTACATTTTTTAAAGAATGGTGCCTTGTGTAGCACCAGTTGCAGGCCAACGATCCAAGAAGAAAAATCCCAAGAGTGAGAAGGCTCTTATTCAAGACGTACCCAACCCCATTTTATCAGAGAAAGTACTGGACCCGCTGGTGCAGATCCCTACCGATGAGAACTTGGAGGTTTATGTAGAGCAAGTGCTACTCACAGAATATGATATCCACAATTATGTAACTTTTCTTGAGTTTGCACCAGAAAAATACTGAGAATTAAGTAGGGATAAGCGAAGACTTTGCTACAACACCCATCATGTTCCTTACCAACACGAGTAATACATGCAGAGTTGTCACCATAGTAATTTGATAAATTAAAAATTAAATATAAATTCAATTTAATTAGACACAAATTATACCCAAATATGTTAGCAACCATGTGTCCAACATTAACTTAAATGGAGACAAATTAATTACATGCAAATTAACTTAGATTAATATAATTTGATGCAAATTACACTTAAATTGGTTCATTTCCACCTGCCTACCATGCTGCAAACCCCTACATGTGGTTAACCATGTGGTTTGTAGTTAGAAAGTCATCAAACTACAACACACATTCTCTATTTTCATTGGAAGAGCTGAATCTCCAGCTTCTACACCAAAACATCTATACACAACAGGAGGAAAGGAAAGGGATTCAGAGTTATAATCAGAGGCAAGACAAGGGATTTAGAGTTACCAAGAGCTCTTGTTTTCTAGTGCGACCCTTTGAGCTAGAGCAGTGTGTGTGAACTCAAGATAGAGCCATATTTATGAATCTGTTTCCACTGTTCGGCTCTGCAGTATGTCCTGACCCCTTCTTCCCCTCTATATATGGGTCATGTTCCTTCTATCTTTCTGCCCATGCAGATGATTCCCAAGAACTATTAGTTCTAAATCTTTGTTGAAATAGTCAGTATGAAGAATATGTATCCACGGAAATAGACTCTCGGTTACTTGAGTTGGGTATTTATAGATGCGATACCCCAAGGAAAATGGCAGTATGCTTAGCGCTAAGAGATTAGGTAGTTGTGGTAGTAGAAGGGTTATCTCATGGCGTCGATGGAGAAGGACAATCGATGTCTAGTGGAAAATTGTTTCTCTAATGTAAAAACAATTGGATGTAGAAGTGAAACAAAAGGCACTTTTTACACTATGCAGAACCCATAAATATGCCCAGATCCAAAAGAAAAATGGTATGCAATTCACTAATTCACAACTTTGGACATGTATTTACAATTTACAAAGTGTGAGGATATATTCACATCTGGAGAAATAGCGCAGGGTTTAAGTCTCTAAGTCTTTAATACTTTGCGACTCAGACACAAATTATATGTTGGATGAAAAGGATATGGAAATACTAGAGTTTCAAAGTCCATATTTGACCTGAGTCATTGATCAGAGGAGAACACGTCATGTCAGATATTGAAGTCTGGAGATTGAGCACTCTGGAAGAATTGAGGCATAATTTTTTTTGGGGTCAAGAATTCCTGAAGTCTCGAAGTCCGAACTCATGTAGAGAGTTGATTCTAGTGGACATGTGTTAGTGGATCGTCGAGTTCGGAAGACCGACAGTCTGGGAGAGCAGAGATGAGGAGTGTTAATCCTCCGAATCCACGAATAATGGAGTAGATCTTAGCTATTGATCTGAAGGAGGACATGTGGAGGAAGGAGAGGTCCTTCTACATTTTAGCATTCAAGAGATATAAGGCTGGAGTAAATCCAGGTCATGCATTCTCCAGGACGTAGGAAATTTTGATTTGGTTTCTTAACGAGTTCACTATTCCAGTGCTTTGGAGGATTGAATATGATAGACGTCCGGAACTCTCGAAGTCCGAAGTCCCGTAGTGGATCATGGGCGAAGTGTGAGAAACTTCAATGTTCCATAAGTTTCAATTGTTTCTCTTCTGAGAGCTCTGGTGCATGGAGCACACATTGCCCACAAGGAGTGTGAAGGTCGACTCAAGATTGACTCAAAAAATGAGAATAGGTAGCATGGAAATTTGCAGAGGGGTTCAAGGAGTGTGCCAGGTGTATGAAGCACCTCAAGGGAAAAATATCAGGAGAAATAGCGACCAAAATCCTTGAGAGGTAAGATTTTTATTTGTTCAACTAATTTTGGAAGCCACCTACTCCAAATCTTAAGCCACAAGTGCGTTCTCTAGATTACATGTATGCTTATTGTAAGCATTATTTCACATTACAAAAGATATGAATGTGATTATAAATCACTATTTAAGTGAGAGTGGGTAGTTCATATCTTAAATGCAAGATACCTTAAGTGTAGTTTGCGGATCTCCAAATTTTGAGCCAAAGTTTGAGAAATGCTTTAGCCCATGAGAAACAATAGCTTCAACTCAAGAATGATGGATATTCAACAAATCGATATAAAAAATACAATGTAGAAGCATCCCAACTATGGAGAAAGAACCCCATAATTAAAGTTGATGATGGCAGTGGCGGTGGACAAAGGCGATAAACAATATTTCCAAAATTCACCACATACAAAGATCGTCTGGCTTACTTCAAATTTGTTTGGAAGAAAAACGAGCAAAGGAAACCCCTTTCATATCCTTTCAGATTGGTTTGAGATAGGTTTTTCAGCGGAATGGACATGAATTTAATGATTGTTGTCATCTGACTGGACATGAATTTAATAATCGTCGTCCATCCTGGAAAAAAAAATGTATTGTGTCATAGTCTATTTAAAGACATCAAAAACAATGAAAAAATGTATTGCGTCATAGTCTATTTAAAGACATAAAAAACAAGGTCAATGAAGATATGAAGATATAATAAACTCAAAACTTAGGATTGACAAAATAGCTCGACAATAAGAGTTCAAACTTATTAGCCAATAACTTTTTAAATAAAGACAATTAAAATATTACAAAATAATAACTATTTTACTTTTTGTACATACAACTATGTACAACATTGATAAGGAGAAAAATATCTTTTTAGTCAAAGGAAAACTGAAGGTCAAGGATGAATCGATCACTAGAGTCCTGACCTTCGGCATGGAATAATAATGAAATGTTGATAGGTGATTCACCACTTTATAAATTTTATTAGTAAACCAAAATCTTACTCACAAGAAATCTACATTCTTTGAGATGAAGGAAAAAATAAAAACATTTCAAATTTAAAAAGTAAAATAAAGTATCATATTATCATCCACTTAAACCAATTTGGTTTGTTAGACATGTGTTAAGCCTCTTTGATGGAGGAGAAAAACCAATTCGGAGGTTAAACATCTTATTTCATATACACATGCATATGTTTGAGACATGCCAAAGGAAATGGTTACAAATATCTATCAAGCTTTTGGTGCAATTCCATGTGGTGATCATTAACATTCATAGGCCATTTTGGTGCTATCTTAGTTGGTTTATGATGTTTTTGGTTATATGAGTAAAACAATATAGAGGGGAGAAGGTTTTATAGTTGTAGAAGCTATTTCAAGGTGCCACACGGTAAACAATGTTATTTTGTTTTGAAAGCAATTAAGTTGTTTACTTATTTAGTAGTTATAATATCATTTTTTCCATAATGATAATTATTTGTATTTCTCAAATTTTGGTTGTGATTTTACCTGAACTTTGATGTTATAGTCCAAAAAATACAACTAAATTTAGTTTTACCTCCTACTCCAAAATGGGATAAGATATTTTGAATTTTTTTCCATATTCCCATTGATTCTTTTGCATCACCTTGCTTAGAGGGGAATATCCTTATAAATTGTTCACACAGTTTGATACATCAACACTTCATCTCATATCAATAAATCCCCATACTTTGCAAACGAGTATTGATGACCCAATGCTTTCTTCTATTCAGCCTCTATTTCTTTGCATTCCTGATTGAATTTTCTTCCCTAGGTAAGCAAGGGTGAGTTGAAGGACAACCTTGCATATTTCCTAAAATCCATTGCATAGGAGGGACTTGTTCTTCTTCATCCTTTAGATTTTGGGATCTCCCACCTCTTCCAAAGAAATGTCTAGATTTGTTTAGGTACTTAGAGCATAGGCTAGAATTTCCCCTAGCTCCTTTCATTGCTCCAAAATTTGCTATGACTCTGTTGATCTAGTTGTGGGGTTGGAAACTCTTTAGGGGAAGGGTGCATTGTTGCATATTTGTTTGGGACTTCTTCTTCTGCCTTTATCTCCAAAACTACACACTAATTTTGATTGGTGTCAAGCTTTTCTTCATGTTTGGGTTGAGGGGTTGAAACTTTTTTCCTCTAAAGCCATCTAATCTTGGAGCAAACTTCTCTCTTCAACAAGTTATTTAACATAATCTAGTGATGGAAAATCATGATTTTTGTAATGAAATTTTGCAAATTTTGACATTGTATATGGATTCATAGTCCCCAATCTCATTGAAATAACTCCATATTGCAATTTTAGTGATTAAAACTTGTGATTCCGATAATCCATCCAAAATATGAATCTATTAAAAACCTTGCCATTAGCCATAACGATATACATCGTTACCCTACAGACTATCTTATGGATACCATAACACTGTCCCTATCCATATCAATATATATATATATATATATATATATATATATATATATATAAGCTATCATTTGGATTTCTTAACACTAACACTATCCATACTAATACTATATACTAACACTATCCATAACATATACATAAAGTTTAACATATAACACTAACACTATCCATAACATTGTATCTATTGTTAAACATATGGACTGTTATATGGATACTATCACAACGTAATACTTTGGTAAAGTGTAACAACCATACACCATAACAATATCATTTTGTTCTAGCGCCGCAACATAAACATATTAAACCCTACCCGAATATTAACATAGTTTAGCAATGAATTGGTTCAAAAACTGTTGCGATGGATGATAGGTTTGTGGCATTTACTCATGGTCTGGTTTATTAATGGTGAGGACTATCCTGTACCCTCCAGGCTAACAATTAGGAAACCACGCCCAATGCGGGCTCGCCATCTCCTCAACTTCACATGGTAGAGGGGTGGTGTGTACCTACTGCGTTTAATCCTCTACGAGGCCCTCGAGGCAGTATTTTTTCATTGTTTGCCCCCTTTGGTCCTGTAACAAGAGTTTTTTCTCTGCATTTGAAACACAACTGGTACGCTTTAGTGAGGTTTGAATATTTGGTCTTGTAACATGATTTTTGGTCTCTGCATTGAAACATGACCGGTGCACTTTGGTGAGGTTCGACTCTTTGGTCCTGTAACAAGGGTTTGGGTCTCTACGTTGAAACAGGACCGATGCGCGATGAAGAAAAACCACAATGCATACTCGGGGTTCTCTGTGCACCAAGGTGAGTAACGATTTTGTTGTTAAGGCCTCTGTGTGAAGTATTTTGTGAATGAATCCTCTTTTTTGATGCAATGTAGAAAATAAAAGAGAGGTCTATGAACAAACCCCTGTTTTTCTCTCTCTATTTGAGGATTTACCTTGTATTATCGTTGCGCCTCTGTATGTATTTTCTTCCAGAGTTGCTTTGTGTTTAAAGTTTCGGGACTGGAGGTTTATGGTGTTTCCCCTCAGTTGATTGTTGTTCTTCTACCCCATACTAGTTACGGTTCTTTCATGGCCCGAAATGTTTTAAAGGTTTAACCCTGGTCTGTCTCCTTTCACCATTATAACCCTACTAGTCCTATGCTCTAGAACTCGTCCTAATAATCTTGAGACTTGCTATGCTGACTATTATTATCCTGAATTGTCTATTGTCAAACTCCATAGGGGATTTTTGTAATTTTCACTCTGTATTTACAAGGCAATATTAACCCTCTGTGGGGAGTTCAAAATTTACCCTCTGTATAATTATAACTAGCAGTAATAACCCTCTATGGGAATTCGTAATTATTCTCTATGTAATTATAATAACACCCTGTGGGAATTCATAATTTAAACTCTATATATATGTAACAACAATATTGACCTTCTGTGGGGATTTGTAATTACGCTCTGTGTAATTATATTACCACTCTGTGGGAACTCAAAATTTATGCTCTGTGTATGAAATAGCAATTTTAACCCTCTGTGGGGATTCATGATTATGCTCTGTGTAATTATATGTAGTAGTATTAATCCTTTGTGGAATTCATAGAATTTCACTTTGTATAAATAGATACTTATCAATATTAATCCTCCGTGGGAATTTGTAGATACGCTCTGTGTAAATAGATATATATCACTATTAATCCTCTGTGAAAATTCGTAGATATGCTCTGTGTAAATATATCTAACAATATTAAGCTTCTGTGGATATTCGTAAATACGCTTTGTTTAAATATATTAACACTTTATGGAAATTTGTATATTTACTTTCTGTCTATATAATTAGCAATATAAACAAGGTTTTTAATCGTTTGAATACACAGGTTGCATCTTATGCGCATCATATGAATGCTTATTGATTTAATACTTCCTCATTGTGATCGTTACCTGAATCAGGAATTCCACTGTGTGATTTTAGGAAATGAATGACAGTCTCTGTTTAAAATGCTGACTTTTTCCATCGTCGATTCCTTCCATTTATTGGACCTCGACATGGGGTTGGAGAAATATTAATGTGTTCTTTCTATTTTCTTAATCTATGCCCAGTCTATTTTGATGCTAGTTATTTACCTCCACTTTCTCTATTTTATAAGTAAATATTTATGCACAGTTACAAGAAATTAATGACGGGGCCCTTTTCTATTTCGATTTTGGGTCCACTTCTCCTCATCCTGGATTGTGGATAGACTATCGCACAAGAACAAGTAGCGATCTGGTTCTTCGCCGAACTCAAGCTAAGTAATTGTCCTTGACTTAATCTTAATATTTGATTTCCATTAAAATGCTAGCATAGTTTTCTAATCCCTCGTCTCTCTCCTTTTGCAGGTTATACAAATCGAGGAAAGAGGATGAAGGAAAAATCTCTCTCGAAAGGTATTCGAGTTTTGATTATGCTCACATTACTTCGGTTACATACAAAATTTTATGCATACTTCTTAGACTTTGTTTATAATACTAGTGGTAGTGGAGTATTTGGCCTATGGTAGTCCAACTGTAATATTTGAAGCATGATCGATTGAATACAAAGGTTGAGTTTGTAAGATACTTTGAGTTCATCAATATGTTTTTGTAGTAAATAAAAATGTATTCAAACTATTATTCTTTCTATCTATTCTTTGTGGTGTTGTACAAATTTTAATGGTAATTCAACATATATATAATTCAATGGTCAATAGGAACATAACAATAGTTCTATCATTCCTTTATACATGAACACATATATATGTATATACGGTCATTTATATATATACAACCATATTTAATGACCAATAGGAACATACAATAGTTCTATCATTCCTTTATGCATGAACACATATATATGTATACACAATCATTTATATATGTATAACCATATTTAATGATTAATAGGATCATACAACAGTTCTGTTATTTCTGTATGGATGAGCACACACACACACACATATACCATCATCACAATTCAATTAAAACAATATAGTATCCTTGAACTATAATAGACCATCACATTCCTAACAAATAATAATCAAACATAATATTGACAAGGAATGCAAGTCAAGATACATATCTAAAACCTGATGCTCGAATCCAAATGGAACAACCAGGTTCCACCCAACCATAGAACAGAGCAACCAAGTTCACTTGCCCTATTCACCCCCTAGCCTGACCATGATTCCATAAGGGAAAATTGAATGATCCTCCTTAGCTACAATCACCATCCACATATCATAAATTCCTTTGCCTCACACTAACAGTGCTCATAAAAACAAAATAGTTTTATTTTCCAACATACTAAGCAACGTCCTGCCTCCTCCTTATGTTGTCTTTATATGCATCTTGTGCCTAGGTATTTCCTTCCCTCCTTGGGAAATTCACAGATTTACAAATCCCTGATTTTTAGGGGCTGCTAGTGGTCAAATTCCACATTTTCCACTTGTAAAAATCAGCCTTCGGGTAACTCAAACATGTTCCCTACTCATGGAGTCATGGTCAACTATTTTTAACCTGGCTGTTCCATTTGTCTTCCAACATATAATTTATAAAAAGTTTGTCTTCCACATGTGTCAAAATAAAAGAGGTTAGTTGGTCAAGTCAAATCTTTGCCCAACAATCATCAAATAATTAATTACAATAATAAAAATTCCAAATTCGGATTTTCCATAAATGGAAAATAATTCCCAAATATGATTTTCCAAAAAATAGAAATTATTCCAAATTTCACTTAGAATTTAATTATTCTAAATTTTGAGGATATTACAAAGGATCTGTAGTAAAGGGAAAGCAAGAGTTGGTGTGTAAACTCAAAAGATCCATTTATGTTCTAATGCAATCAACAAGGATGTGGTACGAGAAGTTTGACACATACATAGATAGTTTGGGATTTGTGAGAAGCAAAGTTGATCACTGCATACATTCCAAGGAAGAAGGTGGGTGTTTCATATATGTCGCTTTGTATGTTTATGACATGTTGCTGATTGGAAACATCATAGAAATAATAAATGAGGTGAAGAAGAAGTTATCCTCCAAGTTTGACATGAAGGATCTCGGTGCAGCTAACTTCATTCTGGGAATGGAGATTAAGAGAGATCAAGCTGCTAGAAATATCTGGTTGAATTAGAAGAAGTGTATTGAAACAATTATGAAATGATTCAACATGCAGGATTGGAAATTGGTGAAGGTTCCAATTCTAGTGGGAGCAAGGCTTATTGTTGAACAGTGTACAAATACACAGGAAGAGATATAGAACATGGCACATGTTCCCTATGCAAGTTTTTTTGGTAGTCTATTGTATGCGATGGTCTGCACTCGACCAGACATTGCCCATGCAGTGGGAGTGTTGAGTAGGTACATGTCGACACCTAGAAAGTATCACTTGAAAATTGTCAAGAGAGTATTCAGGTAATTGTGTGGCACAAAGGACTATGCTATATGCTACCAATGAAAACATGGAGGTGGTAGTGGTAAATTAGATGTACATGGCTTTGTCGACGCCGACTAGGTTGGAGATCTGGATCGATGAAGGTCGACCAACTGATATGTCTTCAAGATGTTCAGTGGAGAAATAAGATGGATGAGTAAGTGACAGATGATCTTAACCTTGTTGACAATAAAATATGAATACATGGCGGCCACTCATGGGAGAAAAGAAGAAATATGGCTTCAAAGGTTGTGTCCAGGATTCAGGTTTGATCAGAGAGCTATGAAGGTAAGTTGCGATAGTCAAAGAGAAATATTTATGGAAAAGAACCCTACTTATCACTCAAAGACTAAGCACATTGATGTACAATACCATTTCATAAGAGATATGGTGGAAAGTAACAAGATGCTACTGGAGAAAGTAGACACGTTGGAAAACATAACAGACTCACTGACCAAGTCTTTGAGTTTTGTGAAGTTCTCTTGGTGCAGAGAGGCAATGGGAATTGTTGCCCTGGGTCCGTGAGAAAAAGTTCAGGAATATCCTGTTTCAACAAAGAAGACAAAAAGTGGGAGAATGTTGGGTTGTTATATTCTTTGTAGTGAAACTCAAGTTGAGGTGAATCGACACTGACGGTCGAAGTTGAGGTGGATCAACAACAAGTCGAAGTCAAGGTAGATAAACAACACGTTGAAGGTCGAAAAAGTCGACCGGGTAAATTTAAAGTCGAAGATATCAATGAAAAGTCAAACAACAATAGGTCGAAGTGCGGGCATGAGATGACTGACTAGAGACAAAATGAAGGCCGACTGGTAAACCTGACTTGGATTCGACTATAACAGAATCCCATGATTTGCGGGATTTGTAGCCAATAATATGCATGGATCTGTAACTATTTTTGGGCACCAATCTTTAGGTTTTTTCCTATTGTAAAGCCTATAAAGAGGTGTGTTGTAAGGATGTAAAGGTTGTTGTTGTAAGGTGACGATATGATGCAATTTTTCAGGTTAATGCATGTGTAAGTGTAGGTTGTTGGTCATGCATATGTAATAGGAAATGGCTATAGGGTTGTTCTTTCTTGTGAAATAGGGTATTGTGTCGATTGTGTCTTAGGTGTGGACCAAGGTTAGACATGTAACCTTTTATTCTGAATAAATAAGACAACAAGAGAGAATAACTCTCAAAGGAATGTTGGTTTTCCTGGTTAAGGGTTTCCAGGGTAAAATCTCAGTGTACTATGTTATTTCTTGTGTCATTTGGTTTCTTGATTAAATTCTTCTTCTCTTCTACTAGGATTGGTGTGGAAGTGTCCTGCATTTCCTAACAGAACCTTCTTGAAGAAAAACCTTCTATTAAGTCCTCTAACATTTATTGCATTGACATTGGGTCTTATTTATTAAAATTGAAATTTATACATAACAATACTTATCTACTATTATTCCCCTTGGGTACCTCCCTAGGTACCCTATATTATTCCCCCTAGCTACACTACATTCCATCCCCCTTATGAAAGTGTTGTCCTCAATATTTATTACATGGTTGTACAACCATATACCAGGGTCCCATGGATAAGTGTAGACCATAATGCTAAAGTAGGTTGGAGAACTAGGGTCCCATGTAGGAATGTGATCCACCATGTTGAAGTAGTCCAATCACCATTGTAAACCAGGGTCCCATGTCCAAGTTCTCATGTGAACTCATGTCGAAACTCAATAGCTAGATAAAAATGATGCTCCCAAGATCGACATTGGTTATGTGGATACAAATATGTAGAGTCATCCAAAAAATAATCCATGAGTACTGGAGAATAAAAAAACTGAAGAAGAGTATGCGTAGAAGGATCTTGTTTTCTCTCTAGGATGTGCTCTATAGAAGGTGGAGTAGAGTCATCAAATAGAATATGAAAATGGTTTTCATCCCAAAAATGACAACTATCCATATACCAAGAATCACATTCAACATCTGAAAAAGACCAAACATATTTTTCTTAATTATATTCTTCTGTGACACTATGGTTGATGATCTCCATGTTATAACTCTCCATATATCAATAATCGTAATCAAACTCTAAATTACACTAGGAATATTTTTCTTGATCATATTATATCTTGGTGTAAATGTTGATTATATCCAGATTACACTTCTCTTGTATTTTGGCTATGGTCTCTTGAGTCTTTCGATAATTGTTCCAGATGTCTTTTCTGAAGGGTTCAAAACTTAGTGCATATATTAGTGAAAAGTTTCTAGGCCCACAAGGATTTGAGAGTGGATATCCATTGGAAACACCACATATAATATACTGAAATAAAGATATGAAAATAACCTATAAAATGGAATTGATCTGGAAACAATATGAGCACCCGGTCAAAAGTTATGAGCTATGCAGTCCCGTCGTTGTCACAAAAAACCCTAAAAAATGTCTAATTTTAAATCAACGATGTCTTCACTTCTGAAGCTACGATTTGGATGAATTTTTTTTAAATGGGCTACTTTTGTAACATGAAATCAGTTTTATAATTTATTCAAGCAAATTTGGCACCGATTGCTACATAAATCATAAAAATTGTGTGTTTGTCCGCAGAAAAACCTGAAAATTAACTGATTTTAAGATGCTAATAACTTCACTTGACTCCATTTCAGATGTTTTTTTTTTTTAAATTGGTTGTTTTTCCAAGATAAATTCATAAATACAACTATTTTCTGCAAATTATACACAAAAAACTATAAGAATTGTCCAGAGTGTCACAACCCTCTTTTTTTCTTCAAAAAAATGCAAAATAGAAAACAAAAATCCTTTTTTTTTGTGGCCGAAGAAAGTGCTACGATACTGTTGGTTTAGTTCTTTAGATCTGAAAATAATATCACGACACAAAATACGTGGAATAATATTGAAAATCCACACTTTATTCTATGAAAACCCTTAGGGTAGTGAAACACCATATAATATATCCTATTAAGGAAGGGATCCACACATGTTCATTTGCCTCTTCGAGGAGGAAACCTCCTAATGAGCTACCACTCCACATACGATACTTATTTAATTTCCCATTACATTTATTTAACCTCTTTATATAGTGCTACCAACCACCTAAGAACATTATAAAGGAGGAACCTTCTAGAAGGGGAACCTTCTAGTAAGTCCTCTAACATTTATTGCATTCACACTAGGCCTTATTTATTAAAACTGACCTTTATACATAAAAATAGTTATCTAATATGATTCCCCTTGGGTACCTCTCTAGGCACCCCATATTATTCTCCCTAGATACACTACAGATATGGAACACCGTAGGTTCTGGGGAAAGTCATGGTTCACACAACCACACACAAGAAAATGATATTGGCAATATAAAATAAACACATATAAAGTTAATTAGCATACAACTATTTGTACATATCATATTATAACCTACACTATAGAAAAAAAATCATGCAATCCACATACATACCCTTTGAAGTTTCGAATGGTCATTTGATTTCAACCCTAATAAATGCACTTTTATAGTGAATCAACACCACATAGTTAACATGTATAAAAGAGGTGCCATCACACCCAATAAAACATCATTTTCCAAATAATATCACATTCTTTTTAAAAATCCATGAGAAATAACTTTCTTTAAAAGAACAAGAAACATCCTTTGCCAAAGAAATACCATTTTTTCTTTCAAAATCCATGTAACATCACCTTTTTTAAAAGAACAAGATTGACTGACCTGTCTTTTATTAGCCAATGTTTCTTTTTAGTATTAGAAGAAATAAGATCTCTCTTAACACCCAATGCATCACTTTTTTTAGATTACATGTGGATTATAAAGAGGTTGAAGCATTTTTGAATATATGCATGTGATCTAGTAAGTGGGAAATCTTAAGATGCTTCCAATATGGAACCTCATAAATTATAGATTTCATTTTCATTCCAATGGACATTTTCTCAACATAGGTGTCAAAAAAATGAGGATCATATAAAATAGGTTCCCTATTTCAATCAAATAATTTTACAATTTCCTTCTCCTTCTTTGTATCATATTCTCTAAGCCACTCTACTAGTAACAATATTTTAGGTCATTGGGTTCTTTCTAGTTTACATTGAAAGTAACTACTAATTTTCTGTAAGGGTGGTGTTTTTGAAGGAATACCCTCAAGTAGTTGTATATCAACTTTCATAGGTGCTTGGACCACCTATCCTTTATAGAAGATCCACAACAAATATATCCATGATTCTTTTTTTCTACAAGACCTGTAATGTTATTGTATATGAAACATAGTGATAAAGAAGACAATTGCACCAAATTAAATATGTTCCTAGATAATGATACAAATATAAATGAATCAATCAACATGTTTCCTTTAACAAACTACTAATCATAGATATTTGTGCATGGTATATGCATATATTCCATACAATGTAAAATATATCTTTGTCGAGATGAGTCTTAATACATCGTATACATGTATACTTTCCCATAATTGCTTCAAGTTATTGATCAATGGTTGAAGGTAGCCATTCATTCTATTCATGTGTCTTATACCAGGGACTATAAGAGCCAACATAATATGTTCATTCTTCACAAACAACGATTGGGTGGGGGGTATTTTTGTTCATCACTACTACTGGCCAAACATAATAGTTGATGTTTTAGAGGGAATACAAGTTAACTCCATCCATGGCTATGCTCAATCAAAGGCTTTTATCATCCTTGAATTTATTGGGCCATGTATCCTCTATATGACTATTGAATTTGTTGATATTCACATAAATCTTGGCTCTCTTCTATGCGATGCATGCCACTCTTGTAATATGTATAATTATTTGCAATGAAAGAGCCTTTAAATAATTGGGATTATGATCATGTGCCTCAATATATTATGAGGAGGACCATGTGCCACACCCTTATTTTTT
Source organism: Picea engelmannii (assembly GCA_009831015.1). Classification (NCBI taxonomy): domain Eukaryota; kingdom Viridiplantae; phylum Streptophyta; class Pinopsida; order Pinales; family Pinaceae; genus Picea; species Picea engelmannii. Next base: position 25,677 of record ML805110.1, on the reverse strand, counting down.
TTTATTTTTGGTACCTATCATTCCCACATTCTTGACATATCTCTTTCTCCATGTATTTTCCTATGTACAAAATGCAATCATTTGAGTGCAATATGATATGTACTCATTGCCCAACTTTTTTAATAATTTTTTTTCCTCTTCGCAACTATTCAGGAGGACATTATCACTTGGAAGTACCTTATCTTTGAGTAATATGCAATTAGTGGGTAATAGAAATATACATAGTCATCAAACATGCATGATATCCCTTTTCATTACTGATTGTGTGACAATATTTGTTAAAATATAGGGGACATAATGGTAAGTTACCTCAGTACTTCCAAGAAACATTCATTTGAGATACCATACATTACTTTTAAGTTGTACAACAACAATTTTGTCCCCAATTGGGTAGACCTTGACCCATGTCGAAAGAGAGGGGTGTAGAAGAATATTTTCGGATTTTGAAGAATGTATCAACAATTTAAGCATCATCCCCTAGATTATATTGTTGGAATTCATGTAACAACATTCCCTCCATGTCATGGATAATCCCATAAGAAATCATCCATACCCACCTCTATATTATTATGTTTTCCCCCAACGTGCAAAGAACCAATGTTATTGTAGACATTTTGAATTGGTGACTTAGGAAGTAGTGAAAATTGAATAGGTGGTTGATTCCACCATTCTTGGTATTCTTTCTCTTTGGTTTGTGCTCATTTAACAACCTTTTTTTAATTTGAAAATGTAGTGGGGTACAATGGTTAATGATATATAGGTCACTCATCAAAATCCTGAATGTGAAAATATTGAATATGAAATTGATGACATTAATAAACACAATGGATTTAGTATTTTAAAACATTATACCGAACATTCTTAGAAGCATGTATTTTTTCTCCCACCAACCACTTTGTATAAAAATGTCGAATTAAGCAATACACTTACATTAATTCCATTGAAAATCCAAAAATACAATTCTCAATGTTTTTTTAATTCCTTGAGGGGATGTCTAAAGGTAGTCCCCATGAATTTTTTTTTTTTATGAGCAATTGGTGGTCCACAAAAGTTATATTTTATTAACAACTCATCATCGAGAGACAATTTATATATTTCATGCACAACAAAAAATCTATATGTGTTCCTTTTCATAAATAATTCTTTGTCATTGGAGTGTTCCTCAAATGAAAAATTTGCACTAAAAAATGAGCACTTACAACTATTTATGAACCCTACAATGTTCCCATGAGTATGTGGATGACCATCTATATATACCAAGTTCTTCTTATTAAAGTTTCTGAAAGTATAACCATTCTTGCACATACTGTTCATGGAAATTTTATGATTGTATTTAATAATATTTAAGTAATTAGATTGAATGTAAAGAGGGCCACAAAATGGAAAAAGTGTTACTCATTGTTTAGGAGTAATGAATATATATGAAAGAATAAACACCATAAGATTTGTGGCATCTATTTTAGTCTTGGAAATAATATAATTATTTTTTCTTCCCAAAGAAAAAAAGCTTTATATTCATGAGAGGTGAATATACATGTTATTGTTCCCCACAAGAAATTGATCTCAACTTTCCAACCTCTTATAAAATATTTAAAAACTATGTCCTCCTTACTTTAAACAACAAAACATACATGGTATGCTACTCACATACCTCACAAAGAGTATTTCCAGTTCAAACTTAACTTCCTCTCTATATAACTTTAAAATATGGATACATTCCAACAGTAAAAATATTTTTAGCACTGTATTTAAAAACGGAATTCCATTGATTCTAGCTCCTCCCCATCTATAAATTTGTAGAATCCCAAAGCCCCATTTGGGAGAGATAAGGATTATTTTGATAGATCATCTTCTTTTTCATTCAGATCCTGATAAATGTGTCTGAAGGATATCCATTCAAAATATTGTAATGATTCCAAGATATCCTGAAGTAGTGGGCCAAGTTGAATGACTGTTACCGTAGATTTTTTATTTCCCAATCTATGACCATCTTTGAGTCTCCCGTTATGCTGTACTATTTTTACCCCTTCCTAGGGTGTATCTGATATGGAAATAATGGTTCCGCTTCATGTAAAGAACAAATCCTACTCAACATATTGGTAGATGGCCTTGAATGGCCCCATCAAAGAATCCTCACGAGATATCAAGGTCCAATTCATGCATAATTGAGATCCTGCGATTTATTTCTTTGGTATCAACTTGAAACTACATGAATATATTTATAATAAGATATTTTGTAACTATGGGAGGAGTGTCCTCATTCCTAAAAATACTAGAGTTGTGCACCCACCATAAAGTATTAACAATAATGCATGGAAAACCTTCAAATTGCTTCATTGATTTGTCCGTGAGCCAATATTTCAGACAGTCCTTGTCAATTTTCTAATCCCGACATTTAGATAAATTGTTTGTTAGTGATTTCCTTTATGCAAAACAAATTTTCATCTCACAAAATAAAACACACTAACTAGAATATTTAACAAAAATAATTAGTGGAAACAAAGAAACCAATTCCAAACACACAAAGATTTTTCCCTTCAAATCATCTTATCATTAGAATAATATCAAAGCTTACAAGGGCTCCCTTATCGAGAAAATGGCCCACTGAGAAATAAATGAAAACTACAAACAACACCTGGACACCCTAGAAACTTCGTCGCTATTGTATGACCCAATACATTAAACTTGTTGAGATTTGTACACACCTTGCACTATATCCCATGTATGTACATGCCTTTTTGCACTATAAGGAACATATATATGCACTATGAGCAACCTTCTCGATGCATACAACTCGACCCTGCTATCATGACTATGATATTCCTGATCTTCCTATGGATTTCCTTGTTCTCCCTTCTTCTTGTGACCTAAGTTGATCTCTAGATGAAAGTCCTTCTTCACCTATCGAAGGTATCCTTGAGAAAAAGTCCTTATTTTCTCTCTCTCTCTCTATGATATGATCATATGAAGTGTCTCTCTCCTTCACCCTAGCCTTGATGTTTTATAATATTGAGTTATGACCTAACCCTAATCTCCAAAGTGATTGACGGTTGAAATTAAATCTCACCTCACTTGAGATCAATAGATAATATTCAATTCACTAATGCTAATAACTTTACCATTTCATTAAATTAAACTCGACTGATCAATAAAATAACTTTAATTAAATTAAATTAAATTACTAAGGTAGAAGGATTTGGATGAATTCCACACATCCAGACACTTAGACTTGTGTGTAAGTACCAGCCGATGATACAAACATCAATGGTCCTGTAGCCTTTCTTTTGACCAGGTGTTCTTCGACTTGATTTCATATTGCACTATCCTCAGTACCTACACTGCATAATGACACCGAATAAAAATGTGAGAGGAGGATTCTTCATTGACTTCACACAAAGCACATCTATTGGGGACTACCCAACCTCTTTTAAGCATATTATCCCAAGGCAATAACTTATTGTTTATTGCAAGCCAAAGGGTAATTTTTCTCTACATTGGGGAATTAATTTTCCATAGGATACTCCACCAACACCATTTTTCTCTAGCAAACTACACCTCCGAGCTTGCATGGTATTCTAATTTTGTTGTGAAATCCCCCGTTTTTGGGTTTTTCAACCAACAGAGGACATCCTCCTCTTCATATTGTATCCTAATGAAATTGGAGACAAAATTTCTAACATATTGGTTCCATTCCTCAACTTCAATTCCTGTCATCCCTAGGTCTCCCTTCGACTTCCAACCTCTCCTTCCTTTATACTTCAACATTTGTGCTTTAGAATTGTCCATAGAGACAATTCCCATTGAGAAAATGGTCTATAGGATAGATTCCAAAAAACAATAGTCATTTTCTTCTCCCAAACAAGGGTCTTCACCCATGTGTACCTTTTGGCCATTGTCTATCCTCCAAAAATTCCAAGTGCCTACAATTGGAAAGGAATGAACTAACACTTTCCATACGATGGAACCTTTGGTTGAATTTTGTGGTTTCCTGTACTATTCTTCCATCGTTGAGCCTTCCAAATACTTATTATTCATAATACTTCCCCATAAAGAGTTTTCATGGGTAAGTTTCCTTGGGATCCTAGCAGCTAGAGACTGGGTGAATAAGTGGATATCCTTTAATCCCGATCCTCCTAATTTTTTAGGGGTCACCACCCTACTCAATTTCACTAGCGGGAAACCTCTAGAAGTGCGAGACCTTGACCATAAGAATTGGAAGCTTATCCTCCTTATTTTAGTCCTAATTCCTTTTGGCATAGTAGCTATGACTTCTAGTAGGTGAGAATATTTTCTAGCACGTATTTGACCAACACAAGTCTTCCTCCCCTTGAGAGTATCCTATTCACCCAAAGCGATATCCTCGCCTCCACTTTTTTGTAAATCCACAACTAGTCCACAAATATGTAGTTTTTCGGCTTGAGGAGAAAGTCAATATATTTAAAACCCGCATCCAATTCTCTTCTAGGAATGGGAAGAATATTTTCAATCTATTATCGGGTTATCTCAGGTAGGTAGTGAATAATAAAAAAATATTTATCAATATTTATTTCCATACCATCAGATTTATAGTAAAGGTTTATAATGTATTTTAAGGTGGTTATGTCCCTCAATGAACCATTTGAAAATAAAATCACATTGTCAATGAAGAGGAGATGAGAAATGGATTCTTGAGCCCTCAAAGGGTACCTTCTGATCTGACATTAGAGATCAATTTTCTCAGTGCTTCCGCCACAATAAGAAAAAGGAAGGGGGATAAAGGACAAGCCTATATAAGGACTTTTGTTGACCTTTGAGATGATCTTACACCTTAATTAAGTCATCCTTTAACGGGTCATAGAAACCAAGGAAGAACCCCACCGTGAGGCCATAGGGCCAAAGAATCTTCCCTTTTTTCATAGAATAAAGAGTGGCTTGAATTTCTATCTCCGATACCTCTTCAACCAGAGAGTGATTCATTTCCTTAGTAATGATAGTAGGGAATTTTGAGATAAATTATAGGATATCCTAAATTGGAAATCCACTTGGTTCTTAGAAGAAATATTTGAAATGTCGAACCCCTTCTATAGTCTTGTCCTTGAATGAGCATGACATTGATCCATCCACTGCCCTGATTTCCCATATCGTATTCACCTTTTTCTGGAAGATTGCATACTAGTGAAAAAAAATAGTGTTGTTGTAACCTTCTTTTATCTAAATGGCCCTTCTCTTCTACCTCCAAGTTTGTTCCTCCTTCTCCAGGATTGTGTGACGAGTAGATTCATATGCCCGTAATTGTTTTAATTGTTTTTTATATAGGAATCCCAATGCATTGTTCGAATAGAATCTTGCAATCATTTCCTCAACTTCCTTCAATTGAGCTTGAGTCTTTTATTTGTAATATTTTAACCAAAGCTTCATATCCTCCTTTACTTTAGCTATTTTCTCGGAAAATCGATACATAAAGGATGAAGGATAATAAGTATCAAGATGCACCCATTGGTATTTTACAAGCATTTGATAATCCTCCTCCACCAACCACACTTGGTTTAGTTTTAAGGGGGCAAGAGGAGATTCACTCCCTAATTTCAAGTTGAAAAGGATTGGAAAGTGATTTGATAGGCCTCCAACTGACATGTTAGACTTCATTAGGATTATTTTCATTGTTGGTTTCAAAACCAAAAATGTCTTCCTTCTTTTGGACAATGCTCCTTCATTTAGTCAGAAGTTCCTCCAAGTAGGCACTATCTTCACTAGCTCTATGTCTATTAGATTATGTGTTTCAAATAAGGATGAAAAAATCTCACTCTATAAGTCCTGTCGAGGATCCACCCCCCTAAACTTCCCTTATGGATAATGTAATATTCAATTATCCTTCAACAAGAATATGGGAATCACTCAGGGCCCCAGAATATGCCAATGGTTCCCAGTACATGATTCTATTGGAATATGGACCATAGATGTTTAAAATATTGAAGATGAAACCATTATCTTTAACTTCCACCTTGACATAAATGGTTGAATTAAACGACATAGTAGAGAGGGATTTTTAGGTTGGACTCCACCCTCTGATTAAGCCTTATGAATGGTCTACTGCAGCCACAGAACAAAATGACCCCCTATTTAACTAAGGCTCCATAATTGATCTTTCTTTAGAACCTTCACACTTAGTCTCCTAAATTAATATTACATATGTTTTATGACTCATTGTGATTCTCTTGAGGGATATCTATTTTCAAGCACACCTAACCCCTCTTGCGTTGAAAGAGAGGACAATCATGTAGGGGAATTCTTGAGGGATTTCCATGCTCCACGGGCCCTATGAATGGTGGATTATTTTCCTTTTCTAATATCTTGTACTATTGTTTGTTGTGCTTTTAAAATCAGATATTTTCTCCACATTGGGTTATTTTGAAAATGATTAAGGGATAGACTTCCATAGGAGGTGAAGACCTATTTTTGTTTTGAGTGAGGACTGAGGGAATACCATTTTTTATGGGGAGAGACCTCCTTATTCTGGAGGGGAGGGTACCTCATAGTCTCTAAAATTCCTAACTTGGTAACCATATTAATGACCACTTCTGATCTTTTAGGAAAAGTGGAGGTAGAGGGTGAGGTAATGTGACTACCTAAGGGGGAAACTACGGCCAAAGAATTAGATAGAGGCAAAGGGGAGAAATGAATTCTTTGACTTTTGTGTATAGGAGAATCAAATCAGGCAGAAAATGGAGAAGGGGGAGGGAAAAGGAGAAATGTACCAGTGGAAGGATCACAATTTCTAGCTCGTCCAATGTCACAGTTGCTTGTGCTTCTCCAGACCCTACAACCATTGTAACCCATCCTTAATTTTCTTGTTTAGCTTTGATATGGTCATATTCATATCGGTACACCTTGACTTTTTTTACCCACACCATCCTGCCACGGTCCAAAATTGAAAAACGTTTTTTACAATGTATTTGCAAGTGTCCTATCTCATGACAGGTAAAGCACCATAACATAACCTTCTAGTAGTCAATTTTTTTGTTCTAATAGTAGTATCCATAAACCAGGTCCATATCTCCTACCAACCTTTCTTTGAGATCCACTGTCAATTAGAATCCAGACCCACCTCTTATCTTCTTGGTGTCCCATCTCATCTCCAACTTTATGAACTTCCCAAGCTTGTTTCCTATCGAATCAAGTTCCTCTTTATTCAAGAATACCAGGGGGAACATGGGAAGGATATCCCACACCTAGGAGATATCAATAGGATCCCTGGATGGGTCAAAATCAATAGACCATTTATGGATGACCAAACCCGACAACCCCCGGTTCCATCCCTGGCCTAGGCGTTTTTCACAATCCTCCTCTATCTAGAAAATAAATTACATCCAACCGTGAACGAAAATATGGAAAACAAGCCTATAACCTAACATGGGGTACCAATGGAGTTCCATCCACCTGGATAATGTGGCTTGTCTTACCTCCTTACTGTAAAAGCGGGTTACCAAAGTATTACCAACAAAATTCGAGATGTCATTGATCACTATGTTCTTCCCAATTACCATGGCCACCTTCTCCCCTTGCGCATGAACACACTTCGAATTCCTTTTGGAAACATTGTCTCTATGGATTTGGCATATTCTATAACCCTTCTTTCCCACTGTGATTTTCCAAGATGATATCTCGATGAAAAAAGAGGTAACGAGTTTGCATGGGATGGAGAAGTTGGAGTAGATGGGAGTGTAAATTATCCCTTGTGGGACATTGTCTCATTCGCTGAGATTGATGCCTTTTTGAAGCTCAGGACCAACGGAATTGCAACCACCTTAGTGCATAAACTTCTAGAACCATCTGACGATATTTGGGTATCCCCAGTATGGAAAAGATCCATTATAGTACTCTTGCATCGGAAAGGCTTGGCATGGATATAGGCTATCCCCATAGTCCACCATCTCACCCTCCATACCATCTATTTACGTGAGGCTTCCTACAGGAAACAAAAAACTAGGCACAAACCCCTGGAAAACCTTTCCTTTGGACGTAACCCACCTTAGTGCTAGTCACCTGTAAAAAAAATCCAAACCCTAGACATTGATGTGAGACCTTGAACCTGCGGTTACAAAATACTTAACTAGAGAGCTCATCTACCCAATCATGATTGTCACAATTCAAATTGTTCCCGACAACCATGTAATTATTATCACTAAAACATAATTCAATCCAAACATCAAGCATATGCCTGGAATATTCCCAAGCACAATAGAAAGTGTGATTGTAATAGGTTTGGTATTTATTTTATGTATAGTAAGAGAAAATCCATCGCTACATTCTAACAATTGAACCAATCTTGGAGTGTAGCTGGACATTTTTTCTCTCAACTTGTACAACATTTTGGGTCTCCTATTAGAGATGTTTTGTGTATCATTTATATCATACTTTGACCCACTATAGATCTCAATTTTCTCAACAAAAGGAGACAAATTGTCCTATTATAGATGAAATATAGTTTATTTGGCTTTCAAATTTTCAAAAAAAGAGCATGGAAGAGTTCCTACATGTATTTTCTATATCATCTATGGAATCTTTGACCATATTGGGAGGTGTTATACCATTAAATTTCGGTAGTCGATCTTTAATATAATGGGGCAATGTGACACACCAAAGATTCACCTTCAACTCTTTAAATTTTGAACAACCACATTGTTGTATCCTTTTCGTCACCTGAATGAGCAAAAGAGGGACACTTGCAAGTTCAGTTGGGTTAGCTGAACATGACAGAAGTTAGTACAAGAGTTAGACACATCGAGCACAAGAAACAAATAAACAACTAAGCTAACAACAATTAAATAAAATAAATTAAAGTGCATAAGGAAATTAGAACCAAAATCAACCAAATAATTGACCAATATTCATGCCACCAATGGATAGATTGTATTAGTGGGAAAACACCAAAGAGAAAGGGAGACTTATGGATCCCCTCTTCCTCCAAGGGAGGACTCATGAACCCCCATGAGAGATAACTTCTTACAAATAGAAAACTAGAAAGGAAATGGTGAAGAAATCCAAAGCTCATTCACTCAAGAGGTGATGTGAATGGTCCAATGAAATGGTGCTTGTATGTTCCAATGAGGAAAGAGGTTCCTTGTAGGAGAATAGAGGCAGCATAATGATACAAATAGATTCTTGAAAATATAGTGCACCCATGGCCTCTTTTTATAGCAAAGCTTTGAGGCATTATCCAACCATTCTTTAGTGTGAACAAGGGGCCCTTTAGCGCACCAATAGGTCTTCGACCAGCCCCCCACTTGGATTCAACTCGGATTTGGGGGGTCAAATTGACTTGGGAGATGAACTAGAAGTGGGTGGGAGATCGACCAGAATCATAAATGCATCAATCTGAGGTGTGCACGGATTTTTGCGTCCACAATCACACATCGGGCGCATGTGTGCTTTTCCTGTGTTTTCGACTCGCGCACATGCACATGCTTCCTTTATATTCTGAGCGCATGCTAATTTTATAACCAGTTGTATAGTTTGTGCCCTTTGGAAATGAATTATTGGGCCATGAATGAACTAATAGGTGTTTGGAGATGTTGGATTCCTGTAACCATTTGCGGACGAATTTCAGTGATCACAGATGCCCCCTCATGTGTGAGTTTAGGAGCATACGTATAACCGAAATACATCAATGTTTATTCTACTGAGAGTACCATTGTAAGAAAGAGTGTTGAGAGGAATTGCTAGAGCAACACATTGGAGGGAGAGGGGAACTTGTGGGACCCAAACCTTTCGCTAGGTGTAGAAAAATAAAACTGTGTACAAACAAGGCGGGCATGCCCCATGCTCGTGTCATGTAACTCAAAATGTGTAAGACAATAAATGAAGTTGTATGTTGATGTAGATAATTGCAGTGCCCTCTAGGGCGGTTTGGTAATGGTAAAGGACAATTCTGATGGTGAACAAACTCTGAAAAGAGGCGATGACACCTGTAAGAAGTGTCGATAATTCGCGGACATTAATAGCCCAACAAATTTCAGAGGTCTTCAGAAAATATAAAAACAACTACAATAGTTGCAAAGTAAGACCCACCGTAACATGATATAGTGTTGAAGTCGAATGTTAAGAGGGTCAACGACAACATAGAACAATGATGGTTTTATCTGTGTCGTTCGAGACTCCTCATTGTAAAGGTAATGAGAGTCAAGATATTGTCACCCTTCTGGAAACTGTGTTGATGTCGACAGAAAGGGAGACACGACTCCGAGAAGCAAAGGGCTTCCAGAAATCCACGGGGTGAGATCAGGAACTGATGAAGAACATGGATGAAGTTGAGATGTGGTGAGACTCAAGGCTACCCTTGGTTGGAGATATGAGTGGCAACAACCATGAAACTAGATCTAGAGTCAGAGGGACTACTAGACGTGGGTTTAAATGGTGCCAGAGGCGTGACAAAGTGGAAAAACTCAGAGATCAGAGGTGTATGGACTGTGGGATACTCGGGGTTTATGAATGATGTCAACAAGAATTCCCCAACCAAAGATTCCCCAACCAAGGGTGACAGGGGTTGCATTGTCTGGAAAGGAAGGTCGCTAAAGGCGACAACAAAAACTATGTAAATGATGGAAATAAAGGTTTTGTACAATTACCAAATGAATAAAGAATCAGGTGGGATAAATGTGCAGATACAGAAACTGGTGCCCCAGTGCAAGGTGGCTTGTCCTGTGAGGGCACAAGTTTGGAGGAAGAACTGATAGAGGGTGAGGGCCCCATGGGTGGGTTTCTGTATGAGGGAAATGAATGGAGGGAAATTTGCAGATGGAAAAACTGATTGTGGATGAAATGGAAGATTAATGATATTGCGGGGGCGCAGTCAAAGTGAAACCATGATGAGATGTCCTAGGATACCATTGGGAAGGCTAACATAATGAGGAGAAGAAGTACGTGGATGATTCTCGAACATTTGTGCAAATATTGGAACTCCCATCCCTAGGGGGTGAAAGAAGCATGAGTGTCAAAGTGCCAAAGGGGACTATGAATGGGACAAATCATGTGGGGGAGAATGCTACCGGGTGACAATACTTGAAATGCAGCGGAGGTGATAGTACTGTAGAGCCGAGTGTGAGGATCCTACAGGAAAATGTTGGAGGGTGTGACTGGGAGATGCAATTGATATTCAAAGGGAATGATTACATGCCAGTGTCGATCATATACCTAAAGGGGTTGCGCTGATGAGTTATGACCAAGTACCTGCACACATAAAAATCGAATACCCGACGTGAACAATATCTGAAGATAAAGGACATATAACAATTATTCAATAATTGTGAACATGAGCATGCGTACCTGGGCGTGATGTGAAAAAAATGCTCCTCCAGGGCTAAGGATGGATGGGGACCCGAGGAATGTGACTGTGTAGGTAGCGGGATCCTGATCCCATGGCTGAAGACGAATCAGAAAACGGATGCTCTGAGCTCCTGTAATTGAGTTCGGAAGTTTGGCAAATGGGACTATATATAGCGATAGGGCCCATAATGCTACCTCATTTGTACCTACTGTCATAGTGAGTTTACGAGAGGTTTGAGAGGAGATTTGGAGATTCCGGGAGATCGAGCCAGCTGATACAGGACTAGCGAGATCCAGGTTAGTGATATCATCCTCTTGCATAGTATTTAGGATTTCTTTTTTGGGCAGGGACGTACAGATGGCCGTACTGGGAGTTTTTGTGAGGGTGAGCCCCCTAGTGCACAGGCGATCGAAGGATTCTCGCGCTTGGGTGCACAGATGTAATTAGGACAACTGCGTATGGGGGTGCCTAAATGAGGAAAATAGGCGCGCATTGGATGCGTGCATGCTCGAAGTATAGCTATGCACTCGTGCGCAACTATTTCTCTGACAGCTACGCATGTGTGCGCAACTGTGTATTGAGCATGCGCATATGAATGCGTGCCTTTGTCTTCGACAATTTCTCATTGATGCACAACTGTGTGAAGAACATGTGCACACATGTTCATGCCTGTGGGGAAAACAACCGCGCACATGTTCACGCCTGTAGGGAAAACAACATCGCACATGAGGCAAAGCTGAGGGGGTGTAAAAACTTATCTTTTTTGAGATTTGGTGTTTTTGTGGTTTGTGATGTCTGATCAAGTATTGTTTATGTGCAAGGAGGTGATCAGTTCAGGATGCTAGTCCACTAGAGGGAGAGGGATTGGGCGCGCCTCAGGGAGGCAGTGAGGGATGAGGAGCTAGGTGTGCAGGGACCTTTGGGAGCTTGTGGGTTGCTAAAGTTCTTTGACTGCTCACTGTTGTGGGCATAGGAGTACCTGCTGCAGTTTCTGATATCTATGTGGAGCACTGATCTGCAGTGCTTCATTGTGCGAGGGGAGCAACTCACATTCTTTGGGACGAAGGATGTGTATTTCTTGATTGGGCTCCCGTTTTAGGGAAGCGCTCTACCTGCTGATCCTCTATTGCCAGGGGATGGATAGTTGACTGACTTGGCACAGACGTATTATACCAGGGAGGACTTTATGTTAGGCTCAGTGGTGCGGATTGGGGTGATGGATTCCCTTGTGCATCGTTGCATTGCAACGATGATTTTGAGGGTCTATGGATCCCTATCTACTCAATGGATCAATGGTGGTCAACTAAGGATCATGTAGATGGCACTGGGTGGAGAGTATTTTTCCTGGGGCTTGATGCTACATGCCAAGATGATGGGGCAACTCAATAGGTGTTGAGCTGCAGACTCAGGGGATTTTTCCTTTGGGTCGATCTTGGTGGCCTAGTTCTTGGAGAGGGTGCCTATGTTGCGCCCAAGATTTTTGTTAGATGTGCCTAGTGTGCGGGAGCCACGATTGATGTGGTGGGCATCGATATTGGTTCGACATGGGGGTGGGGAGGGTGGCCATTACTTTACATCCGAGCTAGCACATGTGTGGCATCATATGCCATAGATCATCCTGCGATACCCATATGGCGGGATGGACTATCGTCGAGGTCCCGACATGGTCTTACCTCCTAGAGAGGTTTGGTACCACCGAGGTATGTTGATGTATTTGATGTTTTTGGATAGTATATCATATGGTTTATGTATGGATGGATGTTGATGCTATCATTTGTTTGTTGTGTGTGCAGATGTGGGGCCACATGGGCGAGAGGTAGAGTTGGTCAGAGCGTCGGCTCGTCAGGGGCCTGAGAGACCGCCGCAGGGAGAGCCGCGGGCAAGGGAGAGATGCCAGAGGGACGAGGCTGGTGTGAGGCCAACTGATGCTGATAGAGATGGTAGGAGGCACCGATATGATGACCCTGGTGCAAAGTGTTCACATGCTCCTTCGACAGAGGCTAGAAGAGTGCTAGAGGACTTTCACCGCTGATTGGAGGCGGTGCTACATGGAATGCCTGAGGGCATGTGGACACAAATCCAGGACGAGGGAGTCTTGGAGCAGTGTGTGGGCCTTTTGGCTGAGTTGTGGGCCCTAATCCGCAGAGCAGCTGTAGCGGGGGAGGTGATGATGGGCGACTGCCCCCAGGACCTGGAGGACCGTCGACTAACAGGGCACCTCCTCCAGAGAGAGGACTAGGTGGTGGTGCTCTAGAGGCACCATGAGTGCTTTTGATGTGTATATATGTTTGTATTTATATAGGCCCGTGATCCCATTTTGTATAGGGTGATGTGACACCTATTTTGTACCTATAGGGATGAGGGGGTTCACCTGCCTATGGGCGATGTACATGTGGTACTACTTTTTGTAAACATTGATGGCATAGTGATCGAGATATATATATGGATATACATTTTTGGGATTTGTGATGTTCACATGTGATGATGTTTTGTGGTGCTTTTTGATGATGTTTAATCTATATGTTGTGACATACTTTCCATGATTTATGTATGTGTAATGGTTTTGTGATGTGATAAATGCCAATCTAACACTAGGTTAGCCATATTATCTGCTATTTGATTGAATTGTCATGGAATATGTGTAAATGTGATTGAATCAAAATGTTGAGATAAAAGTCTAACTTGCAGGTATTTGCGGAAGAGGCAGGGATCATGGACACAATATACATTGTTGAGTTGTAGAACGACGAGCTGGGAATCTAGGGGGACGCTAAGGTGGTGAATATGGTAGTGACTGGCCTCGGCAAGGATACCAATGATGGCTGTGTATTTTGCTTAGTTGTTGGTTGTTGAGCCCAAACATATGCCGCTGGAGTGGAGCAATTCATGTGAGGGGGAATAGAGGGTCCAAGCGGCAGAAATGAGATTTTGTGTCCATCGGCTAGCCTCGTCAGTGTAATCGATGTGGTAGGCCGATGGAGGATTCATTTGTCAATAACACAAATGGTAGATCAGCCATAAGGCATGGGGGAAAAAAGAAGACTAAAAAAACTCTACAAATGTGTACAAAAAGGAAAAATCCTAGTGTAGAGTGGCTATGCCTAGGCATAGAACTTTTTTAGGTATAACCCGTTGATGGGTTCTTTCAGAGAATGGCATTCGGTGGAGGCAAGGATGTAGGCGCCTTTAGTGAGGCAGTGTTGGATGATATAAAGTCCATTCCATAAGGACTCGAATTTGCCATGGTCGAGGGTATCGTGAGTGATGTCGTAGGCAAGGATGAGGTCTCCTTCGTTAAATGAGCGAAGGTTTACATGGCAGTCAAAGGTGGAATTTGACCATTTTTTTGTTGCCTCATTTTTCTGTAATGAAGACCGACGATATTCATCCAGTGACTCTAAGTTCAGCAAATGATGCTCCATTGGAGCAGTGTCAAGTAAAAGCTCGATGGTGGTGCGTAAAGTGGGAATTTCGCACTCGATGGGGAGAGTGGCTTCAACCCCATGGACAAGATGGAATGGTGTAAAACCAATGGTAGTTTTAACTGCCGTGCGATAATCCCATAGCACTGAAAACAACATATGGTGCCAGTTGGCCTTATGTTTGTTGACAGTACACTGCAACATTGTTTTAAGGACCTTGTTGACCGCCTCTAATTGTCTGTTGGATTGAGGGTAGTAGGGGGAGGTGAACTCATGAGAGAAGCCTAAATTTGAGGAAATTTCGATGAAGAGCTCGTTCTCAAAGTGTTTTCCATGATCGAAGACCAGTTGTAATGGTACTCCGAAGCGGGAAATGACGTGATTAAAGAAAAAATGCATTGCGGTGTCAGCGGTGTTGTTGAAGGTGGGCATGAATTCGGCCCACTTGGTGAAGTAATCGACTGCCACAATAATGTACTTGTGTCCATTGTAAGATGGAGGGTTGCAAGTCATGAAGTCAATTCCCCATTTTCAAAAGGGTCCGACAATGATGACTGGGTGTAGAAGAGCGGGTGGTGCTTGTGCTTTGTGGACCTTCCAATAACACTCAACAATGGGGTCTGAAGCCATCGGAAGATGAACTAGTGAAGGATGAAACAATCAGTTGTAATGAGGGGTAGAGGGTGCATATCCCGAAAGAGCTGGCGATATTTCCCAATAGCCACACAAAATTCGATCAAGGTGCAATTGCAACCCACAATTTCCACCTGGGTAGATGTCCTAAAATTTGGTCACTAGGTACCTTGGTCAAAGTGCGACATTTAGATTTTCAGCGTCAGAAATGGGTCACGGGCTGGATCCCCTCCAAGAGGTGGGTGCCTCAAAGGGGGACGCACAAAACAACCGTACCTTGGCCTTCGACCCTTCAAGGGTATATCCCTGCCTTATGGTGTTAGGAACACTTGACTTGGAGGATTTTAAAGTTCCCTACTTGACAACTTCTAATGTTTGAAGATGTGAGAACCAGATAACGGGGAGTTATTTGGATTCTTATCCCCAAGATCTTACCTAGACTAAAAAAATTCTTTTGGCACATCCTGTGGAGGAAAACTTAGTGAGTTTTTAGAATTTTTTTAGATGTGGTTGTTTGTGAGATTGGGGGTGTGAACCAATCTCGTTCAAATTTAAGTGGGAGTGGATAGTTCCTTCAAGAGAAGGGTGGGGCGTTTCGTAATCCCTTCGGGGGAAACTTACTTCAACCTCCTTAATTCGAGATGAAACTATGTGAGTGAGTAGTGACTTTTTGTGTGAGTAAGTGATAAAATTTGCCAAATTTTTAATAAGTTAGGTGTCACCTTGCAACATGTGGACTTCGTGTGGTTCTTACAATTCTTGATTACCTATCTTACTAGATGCCATTGGTACAACCTTGTGGAATTTTAAAGTCCCTAAAGAACTAGCATATGGACATGTGGGTGCTTACCAATCTTGTAACTCCCTAATGTGATTTAATCTAAGAAAGCTTCAAAACACTATCCTAGATTGTGGACATGTGGGCATGTATGGGCCCATTACAATAATCTTTAAACTCCCCTAGTGATGTAAACTAAGAAAGTAGCTTCAATATTATCCTATCTTTGCAGCATGTGGGCATGTATGAGCCCTTACAAATTTAAGATGTTTGAAAAAAAAACTAAGAGGAGCCCTAGGGGGGCTTTTGTCCTCTCCTAAAGATTTTGTCTTTAAGGGAGATGAAATCTTCCCTCAATCATTTTTTTGATTCTCAAGATTGCTCTATGGTGCGAGAGAATAGCATACTCAATGATTGAAGTTTAATTTCTGGTCCCAATGCAAGTGTTTATATATGTGATATTGAATGATTCCAACTTAATTTTTACAATCAAAGCAAGCCATCCATGTGGAAAAATGAAAGCAAAAGGAGGAGCAATATGGATTTTAACCCCCTAAGTGACTGTGTTTTGACTAACCCTTCATGTGGAGAGAGAATCTAAGTGTGGTACATATTACAAATTGCATAGAATCAAGATTTAGAAGGCTGGGGGCCTTCAAAATATCACACCAAATCCTTACAATGTTGAATTTCTGGACAGATGCACAGGTCGCAGAGTAGACAGAGGCGCATGTGGCGCCAATGCGCAAACAAACAATGAACTGTTGGCATAGGTGCGCAGAATGCGCTAAGAAACACAATGTTTTTGGAGCATGTGCTAGAAAGGCATGCCTTGGGCTGAAAAACCCGCGCACGTTCTGATACGCAGCCGAGATGAAAATTTCGAATGGAATTCTCTTATCTCAGCTCCGAATTTAGCTTTTTGCAGGTAGGATTGGGTCGGTTATGATCCCTGCAAGTCAAATAAATCAAAAAGAAGTTCTCAAACAACCCAAACAGGGAGGGAATTGATACTTATCCCCAGTTGAGTCGCCAATCTGTTGTATCCTTTTCGTCACCTGAATGAGCAAAAGAGGGACACTTGCAAGTTTAGTTGGGTTAGCTGAACATAACAGAATTTAGCGCAAGAGTTAGACACATCAAGCACAAGAAACAAATAAAAAACTAAGCTAACAACAATTAAAGAAACTAAACTAAAGTGCATAAGGAAATTAGAACCAAAATCAACCAAATAATTGACCAATATTCATGCCACCAATGGATAGATTGTATTAGTGGGCAAACAACATAGAGAAAGGGAGACTTATGGGTCCCCTCTTCCTCCAAGGGAGGGCTCTTGAGCCCCCAATGAGAGAGCTCTTCTTACAAATAGAAAACTAGAAAGGAAATGGTGAAGAAATCCAAAGCTCATTCACTCAAGAGGTGATGTGAATGGCCCAATGAAATGGTGCTTGTATTCTCCAATGAGGAAAGAGGTTCCTTGTACAAGAATAGAGACAACATAACAATACAAATCGATTCTTGAAAATATAGTGCACCCATGGCCTCTTTTTATAGAAAATCTTTGAGGCATTATCTAACCGATCTTTAGTGTCAACAAGGGGCCCTTTAGGTCTTTGACTAACCCCCCACTTGGATTCAACTCAGATTTGGGGGGTCAAATCGACTTGGGAGGTGAACCAAAAGTGGGTGGAAGGCCGACCAGAATCATAATTGCGTCGTTTTGAGGTGTGCGTGGCTTTTTGCATCCACAGTCGTGCATTGGGCGCATGTGCATTTTTCTTGCATTTTCAACGGGCGCATGTGCACGTGCTTCCTTTATATTCTGAGCGCATGCTAATTTTATAACCAATTGTATAGTTTGTGCCCTTTGGAAATGCATTTTTGGGACATGAATGAACTAATAGGTGTTTGGAGATGTTGGATTCCTATAACCATTTGCAGACGAAATTTCAGTGATAACACACATACTATTGGGCTATCATAAAAGAGATCTAGTTCACGGTGAAGTACCATTGGCCCAAGATGGTTGCTAGAAGATGACATGTTAGAATTGGTGGGATAAAGGGACTCTCAATTTTTATCTACCATCCTCATGTGGTATCTTGCTTATGATAAGATCTTGTGACATTTTTGGACTGGTGGAATACACAATGCATTTGAACTCAAATATGAATTAGGATCCTACAAAATTCAATGCATAGGTATTCAAATGCATGTGTAAAGGAATCATAAATTCAATCAGATAATTGAAGCATAAATAAAATCTAGACTTAATACAAATGGAAAGGGGGAACTTGATGAACTTAGCATCATATGGAATGAGTTGGAATCTAAAGAATTGGTCATTTGACATTATCACATTCTTTTCTTGGTATTTGAGCCAAAACCACAATCAATGTGTCTATATTATTACAATAAATTTTGTGAGCAATTCCATGTGGTGATAATTAGCAGTCATAGGCCATTTTGGTGCCATCTTAGTTGTTTTCTAATGTTTGTAGTTATATGAGTCAAAAAATATAGAGGGGAGAAGGTTTTATAGTTGTAGAAGCTATTTCAAGGTGCCATACGATAAACCATGTTATTTTGTTTTGAAAGCAATTAAGTTGTTTACTTAGTTAGTAGTCATATTATCATTTTTTTTCATAGTGACAATTATTTGTATCTCTCAAATTTTGGTTATGATTTTTACATGAACTTTGACGTTATAGTCCAAAAAATCCAACTAAATTTAATTTTACCTCCTACTCCAAAATGTGATAGGATATTTTGATTTTTATTTTTTATATTCCCATTGAGTCTTTTGCATCCCCTTTCTTAGAGGGGAATTTCCTTACAAATTGTTCACATAGTTGGATACATCAACACTTCATCTCATATCAAGAAGTCCCCATACTTTGCAAGTGAGCATTGATGACCCGATGCTTTCTTCTATTCTGCCTCTCTTTCTTTGCATTCCAGATTGGATTTTCTTCCCTATGTAAGAAAGTGCACTGAAGGATGGCATTGCATATTTCCTAAAATCCCTTGCACAGGAGGGACTTTCTCTTCTTCATCCTTTAGAGTTTGAGATCTCCCACCTCTTCTAAAGCAACGTTTATATTTGTTTGGGTCTTTAGAGCATAGGCTAGAATTTCGCCTAGCTCCTTTCGTTGCTCCCAATTTTGCTAAGACTCTGTTGATCTAGCTGTGGGGTTGACAACTCTTTAGGGGAAAGGTGCATTGTTGCATATTTGTTGGGGACTTCTTCTTCCTTTATCTCCAAAACTACACACTAATTTTGATTGGTGTCAAGATTTGCTTCATGTTTGGGTTGAGGGGATAAAACTTGTTTCCTCTAAAGCCATTTAATATTGGAGAAAAGTTCCATTTTCAACAAGTTATTTAACATAATTTAATTATGGAAAATCATGAATTTTATAATGAAATTTTGCAAATTTTAACATTGTATATGGATTCTTAGATCCCCAATCTCCTCGTAATAACTCCACATTGCAATTTTTAGTGATTAAAACTTGTGATTCCATCAAACCATAAAAGATCTGAATCTATTAAAAACCTTGCCACAATTATTTAAAAAGCTCATTGAAAATTAAGGACCATTTGCTACAAGGTTAACTTACTTTGTTTCCTCACATGCTTGTGATGGATTTAAGCCCTTCATCTTTCTCCAAAAAAGACAATAAAAAGAAAACCTATATGCCTATATGCCCATACGAGT
Organism: Picea engelmannii; assembly: GCA_009831015.1. Taxonomy (NCBI): domain Eukaryota; kingdom Viridiplantae; phylum Streptophyta; class Pinopsida; order Pinales; family Pinaceae; genus Picea; species Picea engelmannii. The sequence goes on along the minus strand of ML805110.1, from coordinate 5,818 downwards.
CCGTAACTGTTCAATACGAGTCCGTAACGGTTCGATAGAAGCCCTCTAGAACAATCCCCCGTGTCGACGATAGAAGGTTTGAGAAGCACCGTCATTCTTCTTGAACATTCTACCCATCTCCCGCTACTGCTATAAATGTTTCCCTGATATCCCTCCGCTAATCACAACAACTGGAAAGTCTGAGAGCCTTATACGATCTGCTATTCGCATTTTAAATCTTCCAATTCGTGATTGTCTTAGAGTCGAGACTCTTGCAAGCATGTCTCTCGTTCCTCGCTTCTTTGGCAGGCGATCCAGCGTTTTCGATCCTCTTTCACTGGATTTATGGGACCCTTTTGAAGCAGGGGCTTTTCCATTTTTCAGTGATATTGGGCACTCTGCAAGGGATGATGCGACAGCCATAGCCAACACTCAATTCGACTGGAAGGAAACTTCAGACGCCCACATCTTCAAAGCCGATCTTCCAGGTATTCGTCATGTCTTATAGAGAGTTCCTGTTACTTTCGTTTCTGAGGGCTGGATTGGTATTTAGTGCGTGGGATTTACCTTTCTTTCTTGGCAGGTCTGAAGAAAGAGGATCTAAAGATAGAGGTGGAAGACGGCCGAGTTCTGCATATAAGCGGTGAACGCAAGAAAGAAGAAGAGCAAAAGAACGACAGGTGGCACCGTGTTGAGCGCTCTCATGGGAAATTTCTTCGGCGTTTCCGGCTGCCGGAAAATGCGAAGGTGGAGGAGGTGAAGGCTACAATTGAGAATGGAGTGCTCACTGTCACGGTCCCTAAACAGCCTCAGCCTAAAGCTGAGGTTAGAGCCATCGAAATCTCTGGTTAACTGAAAGAAAAATTAGTATGTATGGCGTCTCGGCTGTGTATAGAGGTTTATTACCCTTTCTCCAGTCATTGTCTCGTCTTGGGCGTTGGTGAGGGTTTGGTTTTTTTCAAATAATAATATGTTTGTTAGGATCTGGACTGAAGATTTCATAGTAGAATCGATGTAAATTCCGATACATTGAGAGGGTATTGTTCTGCAATGTTTTGGTTGCTTATGAGTGTATTTTCATACTTTTTGAACCTCCTAATTCCAATTGACTGTCTTGTTACCTACTTCAGGTCCACAGGTCCAAAATTTTGATATGTTTTCGTTAATTAAATAGAAATCTTAATCTCCATAGTGCCAGAAATCTAAATCCCCATATTGTCAGAATGCAGAATATCCTTTTGTTTCATGGATATACGAGTATATTCAGGATATCCTTTTGTTTCATGGATTTCCGAGTATATTTTCTTGTAAATAGTTTTTCTTAAATTCCTCTGTTTCTATTTTTCTTGTAACGAAATTCACATGACATACGAAATTCATATTTAAATCTTTAAACGGATGAATGGAATTAATTGAACTAGCTTTTTAGTTCTAAAAGTAAAATATTTATTAAGTTTTGGGTTATTTTTATTAGTTGCCGGCACGGTTTCCAAAGTGTTATTACCTGGTTTAACCTATAGTTTCTCACGCTGACATTTACATCGGATATAGGAGCCAGGGGGTGGTGGCGATCCTCATTAATGATCTATCCTCTCCCCAATGTCTCTTTGCAGTCGATGTCTGATTGTTTCTCTACAGTCGAGGTATCAGGTCTCTCTACAGTCGAGGTAGAGCCTTTCTGCAATCAAGGTATCCACCTTTGACACCATTCGAGTTTGTACCTTGTATCGTTTCAGTTAATGCTTGGTTATGCATTATAGTTCATCACTGCCTTGACACCACTACAATATTTGCTTTGTCTTGTGGCGATCCACATGCATTGAAGAAATGAACTATTTATCTGCGTTTAGTCATGTCTACTCCTTAGTTCAGTTTCTATGTTTTCGGCTACACAACGCCTCGCATTCCCTGCAACGTTTTCTAGAGAAGCGAAAGGAGAGGTACCATAATTGCTTCCTATTTGTCTTTCTGGTCTTTCTGCCATTGAAGCTAGTAAAAACTAAAACTAAAAGTGATGTCATTATGTTGTGATGTGCAAGCTGAATGCAAACGCGAAATCTCCATATGCGGCAACTGAAGCAGACAACAGTAAGCCTCAAGCATGTAAATTTTCCTTTAAATAATGCTCAAGTTCCCTTGCAAAATCATCAGAATTTGAATTTAGTAAAGGATGGAGATAAAATACTGCATCTACAGATTTGCTTTTTGCCATTTAGAAAGTGGAAGCATATCTGTGAACGCCAATATCTAACATTTCTACTTCAATTTTTAAATGTTTTACCCGGTCGTTCGATAGTTATGATCGTTGTTAGGGTCGAGATGTCACTGTCACTGTCCATTGCTCGCCTGTTGAAAAAACACAAATTTAAGCATCGGCGGTCGAATGCAATGTGTTCGTCGGCAAATATGAATGTTGCAGTGTAATAAAAGAAAATACTGATATGTGCTTGTTATCATGTTCATATAAAAATGTTTCTTGACCTTTCGGAATTTTCAGCCTTAAAATTTTTGGTGTACATCCCTCAAGATCTGAATCAGGGCGTGAGCAATCTATTACCGTAATTTTGAATTCAATTTCATTTAATAATTTTCGACTCAGAACTTTATATATTTTTCCAAGAAATTTAGGATTCCGGGTGTTTGCTTTTTCCCTGAGAGCATGCATTCTGGCTATAGAGCAGAAAGATACAGTTTTCGAGAGAGTTGTAGATCTATATTTTTCGGAGAATTGCAGATCTGCTCCACTGCTCAGTCAAATAGTTTTTCTATTTCATTCTGCTCAGTCAAATAGTTTTTCTATTTCATTCTGTCAGATCGGTGTATTCACGAGAATGGATGGTTTTTTTTGGTATGGCTTACCTTTTATTTTGGATATCTTGATATCATAAACGCAGATCGTCGAAATTGATTGTATTACTGTTTATAAAATGACCTGACATGAGCGATTAGAGGCCTGGCAAAAATAATAGAGTGGCGGAGGAAGAAATTAACTTGGGGCGGAGAAAGAAATATACCCTACACAGATACACTATTATCTGAGAAATTAAAGTAAACAAAACCTCCTCCGATGAAGAAGTTAAAGAGTAAAAAAATCTCATCCTCTGCTGAAACATGTAATTAGAGTAATCGTCCTCGGCTGAAACATGTAAGATCATGTAAGTAATGATTTTTTCAAAATCAATATTGGTAAAATTGTACATAATCATTATGTGCAATATTGGTAACATGGTACATAATCATTATTTGCTCAAATGTTATTAACTAAACCATTGTAGATAGAGTACATATCCTAATAAATAGGTTACCTAGCATAGAAATAAACCATTGTAGATAGAGTGAATAGCCTAATAAATAGGTTAGAAAGTAGGTATATCTCAGTTCTAAGACTTTTGCGATCAATGATCAATGGTATTTTGGTGATGTTCTTTTGGATCCATTAAAACAGTTTACAAATTTACATTTCAAATCAATGGTATTTTGGTGATGTTCTTTCGGATCCATGAAAACAGTTTACAAATTTACATTTCAAATCAGACAAATGTGGTTCATCGTAAGGAAGAAATATGAATGTCACATTTCAAATCAGACAAATGTGGTCATCATAAGGAAGAAATATGAATGTCTAATGTTGTTGACGAACATGCACTTAATCTAAATCTACCTAATATTTTGTTGCATTTGGATAATCCAACATAGAACAGGAGAAACCCAAGAGAGGAGGTTTGCGGACAAACAACAACCCCCTTTCTGGTGCGGCAAAACCCGTAGGCTTAAATTGTCCGAATAATTCCATAATATACTCACTTGGAATTTCTCGTCCAAGATGCTTGACCCCTTCCCTCCATCAATCTTTTCGTTCAACAAATGCCTTGGCATTAGCCATCTACTGGACAGCGCGTTGGCAGCGGTCGAACTCGAACCCGCACTTGCTGGGTTTTGGAGCTTTAAGAAACTAAAACTACAGTGAATACAGTGGCGAGAGCCGGTAGCGTAGTCGCAACATTTCCTTCCTTTTTCCAAATCTCGTTCTGTGTTTGTCTTGGACACCTATTTCTTAGTGGTCTTTGGTTTCATAAGATGTCATTGTCGAGCCCATGTAGCTCATGCAAATATCTGGCATGGACATTGCTACATGTGGCTTGTTAAATAGTAGCTTTTTAATAGTATCTTTATGGATGTGAAGTCGGGATGTAGCTCGTGAAAGATACACGTAAATACACAGAGAGGAAAAAACAACAAAAACTTTGAACTTATTAATTTTTTTGAAATAAAAATATTTTTAAAAAATACACATTTTTCAATTTAATATAAATAATTAAGAATTAATTGTTTTAATGAGTGTTATGCAATTAACAATAAAAGAAACAATTTTACAATTTTGTTTATACATATAGTATAGTTTATTGATGGTCCTAATTATTAACGTAATTAATTAATTATAGAATGAACAATTTTACAATTTTATGTACACTATGATGGATTATGGTTTATTAATGATCTTTATTATACAAGCATAGATGTGGATGAGAGATGAGATTTTGTATAAAATGAGATTTTGACAATGACACAATCACACAATGAACATAAACATAGTATTTACCTATATTTTTACAACAACTTTTGGCTTACAATCTTTCTTACATTCCATCCACACTTCTTTTACCCATGTCCATATTCTATTTTTAATTGGTTTAACTTGCAAGCAAACATCACTGCAACTTCCCTCACTCCACCTCTATTTTTAATTGGTTTAACTTGCAAGCCAAACATAACTGCAACTTTCCTCACTCCACCTCTGCTCGAGTTAGTATGGACCACTCCACCTCCATGAGTAACTTGTCTTAAAAAATTATGCCTTGTCTCATTTTGATACATTGGATTGTTAATCAAATGTGCAACACTTTGACTATCACGAAACACCTTATCTTCTCTTATCGAAGTCTCTTGAAAGTTTTGAATCAACATAACCACACATTAAATCATTGCAACCACTATAGGTGATACTTGTTATGCCTCTAAGATATTGAAGCACCCATTCCCAATGCTCTTTACCTGGATTCGCCACATGTCCATTAACAACATTAGTTGTTGCATGCATGTGATTTATTAATATTGACCATTTCACAGAAACCTTACAATGGAAAGCTAAAAGGATATTTATTGGTTTCACAATGTTCATATTGAACCTCATCAGTTTCTTCTCCATAGACTTTTGTTGTGATAACCACAACTTACCATTATTCCACAACTTACCATTATTCTCGTATTTGTATACTTCTATGCCTAATATTGGTTTTGTTCTTCCTCGATCCTTCATCTGAAATGTCCTATCCATCTGAGCCTTTAACTTGTTGATCTCAATCATGTTTTGGCTTGCAACAAGCATATAATAAACAAATAACATCAAGATAACAAATGTACCATAAACACAATGATTATAGTTATTTCTTGATAAATTTTGGCTCACCATGAAAGAATCATCATCTTGTACCATTGCCTAGGTACCTTTAGGCCATACAAAGATTCCTTAAGTTTGAAAACAAATCCCTCTTTGTGACTATGATATGGAAGTAACTTATGATTTACAAGTACCTATTCTTGCTCATATGGCCCTATAAATGATGTCATAAACAAGTAGATGAACTTTCTTTTCATCAATACCACCATTGCTTCACTTATTTTAATACTCCCTTCCATCTTGTAAAGGTTTCCAATCTTTGTAGCCTTAATTACCACCAAATTGCTCTTCAACACTTTCAGTGCTCCACCTTGACTTATGTATTTAAACCCACTAGAATCCAAAAATCTTAAATAAATCAAATCATTCTCAAGTTCGGGT
>ML805109.1:82720-94256 GCA_009831015.1 Picea engelmannii | reverse complement strand
GCACTTACATTTAAGTTTAAAAAGAATGAAAACTTGACACAATATAACTTGCTATTTTTACCTCTAAACCATATTCCCGATGAAAATATAAACACTATAATAACTCTTCATTTGACTAAATGTCCATATAATTAATTCATATTATCCATGTAAGGCCCATATAATGTGTTAGGCAATTATAACATAATGCCCATATGATGTTTTAGGTGATTATAAAAACGTAGTCTCCTTTTGAGACACGCTTACCCTTAAAAGCATAACATTCATGATGGTAAAAGTTTGTGGTCAAGCCACATTTAAGACATAGTTGACAAAAAGGCAACTTGGATAAATATCTTGTGTGATTAAGAGCACATATGTTAAGAAATCTTATAAAGACAAAAAACTTCCATTAAAGGAAATAATTGATTTAGTGGACATCATATAATATGAGATGTTGACCTTGCCCACTTACCCCGATTGCTAAAAAGGCCTTCTAAATACCTTAGGGTGATGTTTGCAATCTCATTTTAATATAGAACATGCTTGAATCATAATAAGGGTTACAAAGAGGTAGTGTTTGGGGAAAATCATCTGGTGAATTATTATTATTAAGTAAATTAAAGTATAACTTAAATAAGTGCTACAAAGAAGTAGTGTTTGGAAAAATTATTTGATTTATTATGTAGTGTTTGGAAAATCATATGTTCATTTATTGTGTAAATTAAAATATAATTTTAATAATTTGTATTGATTAAGGGATGAGTGGAAATGCATTAATAAAAAGGTAGCAAATTAAAATATAATAATATTTGTTGTATTATAAAAATATTTTGTATAATGAATTTTGATTAAAAAAAATAGGAGAAATATTATTATGTAGTGTTTGGAAAATTATATGATAATTTATTATGTAAATTAAAATATAATTTTAATATTTTTTTAATAATTTGTATGGATTAAAGGATGAGTAGAAATGCATTAATGAAAAAGGTAGCAAATTAAAATATAATAATATATGTTATATTATATAAATATTTTGTACATTGTATTTTGATAAAAAAAAAATAGCAAATTAAAATATAATAATATTTGTTGTATTATATAAATATTTTGTACAATGTATTTTAATGTATTTTGATAAAAAAAAAATAGGAGAAATAAAAATATTATCATTATGTTATATATTTTATTTTATAAATAAAAATATTATTGTTATATATTTTATTTTATATTATATTTATTATGGATATGAGTATTTTAATTATAAGATTTGTTGAAGGTGGTTTAATTTCATGGGAGTATTTTAATTACAAGATTTGTTGAAGGTGGTTTAATTTTATAATTATTGAGAGTGTGATTATTATTTTTTTGACATTTGTATATTGTTGTTGGAATATATGTGCTCGTACACACAACTAAATGTGATATAAATATATAATTTTTGTCAAATGCAAAATTTTATAATAAGCATACATAAGATGTTGAAGTGTGTATGTGAACCATTACTTGGTATGCATAGTGTTGTCTATGCCAAATGTTGTAGAGGTTTTGGGATTATGCGTCAAATCTAAGAAGGCATTGTTTCTCGACTCGACCTATTAATAACACCAAGGACTATACCACCTAAAAATATCCTAGGTGGAAAATATTGGAACATTAAATTAACATTTTTGATGTGCGTGAAGTTGTACACCAAATACCCATCACTACTCTCAAATAAGCTTTTATTCAATTAAATTATTGTAATCTCATTGATTGCACAATTTTTTTATCAAATGCAGAATGCTATAATGGACATACATAAGATGTTGAAGTATGTACATGAACTATTACTTGGTGTACATAGTGTTGTCTACGTTAGTTGTTGTAAAAGTTTTGAGACAGTGCATTCAAACCCTACAAAAGTGTTACCTCTCAACTCCACTTGTTAATAACACCAATAATTATATCGAGTAAACTTATCTAGATTAAAAAAAAATTAATACATTATATTAACATTTTTTACATTCGTATGAAGTTGTACACCAAATATCTATCACTAGTGCCCAATCATCAGCTTGTATCCAATTTTGTTATAATCTCAATCACTACATACACATGCTTATCAATGTGTTTTACAAAAATGAAACTTGGCAACCAGTTTAATATGCAATCATCTTCACTGCTGCAACACAACATCATCAACATCTTTTTTGTGTTTATAAAATAAATTATATATATATAAAACAGTGTGACATAAACAAAAGAATCTTTGAGTGCTGGTATGTCTCATGCACGGGTATACCTTTTAGCTCCATTATCATGTCCTCGAGCACTTTCTTTCCAAATTCTAGAGATGATAGAACCATACATAACAAAATTATGATTTTTTAATAAAGAGTGACACCACCAGTACCAAGACCTAGTATGCATATATGGCCACTAGTGCCATTGGATTGTTTTAAAGGAATATTGAGAATGCACTCATCTTTGTAATGATTGGTTATGGATTGTGGCAGTGCACGAATGTGCAAGTTGGATCCACTTATTAAAGGAGGAAATAAAAGGTAGAAAATCTAGATATGTGAGAGTCCCTCTTGGAACAAATCCCAAGTTTGGAAATGGAGAGTGCTAGGGAATCATGCTTGATGTCATAACTTTTGCTAATGCTCTTTTTCTTTATGAAATATCTAAACTATGTGAAAGCCAGTCAACTCTTTTGTGCAATTATCATTGATTAAAAATAATATATACCATTAAAAAAATGCACTTACACAATCAAATATGACAAATAAAGTATTAAAAAGATGTTATCATAATGGATGTCTATTCAAAAATGGGATTTGTTATCATATATAATAGAATACATTACCTACCTTCTCATTTATTTATGTATAGATATGGATTTTTAACTAGAATGTGATATTATATATTTGGTAAGATATCTATGTTAATAGTTATTTATAATTATATAAAGTTGAAGTTGTAGTAATTGGCAACAACACTATTTTTTATTTTTTATTTTTGTGATAGTTTTTATTATCGGAAACATTTTCAAAACTATATGTAATGATTATAATTTTGTCAATGTTTTGATCTTAATCAACTTGTTTAGTTGTCAAGATGATTGTCAATTTTGAAAGGATAATCATATATTTATTTATCCACATCACCATAGCAAGTAAACAACATTATAACAAGTAAACGATATTGACCAATAATTTTAACAAATTTTAACTTCGCATGAGACATTGGTCTGACGATTTATTTTAGGAGCATTTCTATGATGTCGAGTCAATGGAATCCAATTTTTACTAACTTCTAATCCCTTGTTTTTGTTCATCTTCTCAAGACGCTTCTATCTTTGAATGATGCCTCTAAACTGATGCTTTGAGTAAGGATCCTCCTTCATGACGACCTTAACATTCTCTAAACAAATGTGGTGTTGTGTTTTGTGGGAGCGTTCATTGAGGGTTGAGGTGAAAATACGCCCATGGTGGATGCCAGTGCCATGCTCCTTGATTCTAACCTAAAATGAATGACCTATCTCTCTTATATATGGGTTGTTGCATGTACATGTGATCTTGTAGACTCCCTTATGTTTTCAAGGATATATGGGATCTCGTGGGGGATGGAACTCACAACCTTTTACTTTTGAATATGAATCCTTGACCAAAATGACACATCGAGGTATTTGGCAAGATAATTATGTCATTAGTGGTTTATTCTTATATGGAGTTATTGTGAGCAAGGAAGATTGTTTAGGGTGGATGGATCTAAAATCCTTTTATTTGTGGACATGGATCCTTAACCAAAATGACATACCAAAGCATTTAATAAGCTACCCACGTCACTAATTATTTATTCTTGTACGAAGTTGTAGTGATCAAGGAAGAGTGCTTGGGGGGAACAAAACTTATAACCTTTTTACTTGTGGATATGGATCCTTAATCGAAATGCTAGATTAAGGCATTTGGAAAGGTACCCACGTTATTAGCTATTTATTCATGTATGTAGTTGTGATCGAGGAGGTCCACTTAGGCAAATGGATTGTTATGAACCTCCATGACTATGTAACATGATAAGATTAATAGGCGTGTGGTGGCTAATTAATGTACCGAGACTAAATCATTAAACAAGGCCTATCGGTGGTGTGGTTAGTCATCATAAAGGTATTTGGCCTTTTATCCCATGTCTTTACTATTTGGAGGAAGCATCCCATCTCATAAGCATTGGAGAGTTGCCCTCTCAAATATTCTAATTAAAGAATTTCCTTACAATATTATGAGTATTTTATATGCCATGTTTACTTCTTTGCATTTCTAATACTTAGGTTCATTTCATGGAACTCGTAACCTTTTACTTGTGGATATGGGCTTTAACCAAAACACCAAACACCATACCGATGCTTTCATTAAAATACCCATGTCATTAACAATTTATTCTTGGGATCCTCCCTAGGGGTGTAATTGGGGACTGAAGGGCCCAACAGAGTAATAATAGTGTAGTTATGGTGGCCATTCAATGTAAAATGCACTAGGTCAACTATGGTTGTTATTGTTAAATAAGGCCCACTAGTTAGTTAACATGGGATAAATGTAATGCACTCTCATTAAAGAAGGTCCATTTGGTAGTTAAGAGGTGGTTATGATTAGAGTTCTATAGTTAGCTATACATAAGGATGGAGTCCTCCTCATGGAGCATGTATTGGAGTATTTTACATTGGAGCTTAGATCATTTAGAGGTTGCCATACGTTAAGAGGCAAGTGAACATGAGTGAATTCCTTCCATCAAAGGATCATTGTAAGGTGTTGCCCTACCTTAAGGGTATTTTGATAAATAAAGTGTGAACATTTATTTTTCTTTTTGCATATTTTTAGGGAAGAGTGAGGTCTACAACATTCAAATCCATTCATATATATTTTTGTGTATAAGTTGAAGAAACCAAGTGCAGATTTGAATTCCTATAAAAAAACACCATTAAAAAAAAATTACCCCAATTGAAGTTTAGGAAGCGGAGATATTGGTAATTTAAAATAAGTTGTTCTATGGTTTTTAACTGACACATGCGAATATTCCAGAGCATATATCTATTTACAGTGCACCCAAACTACAACCAGAACAATGCCATTAGATAGAGGATTTTTTGAGGTTTGATTTGATACGTTATATGTTATGCCCCCAATTAATATTCATTGTGCTAAAACCCTTGCAAATTTTCCGCCCCCAATCCCTAGCAGTACCAAAGAATGGCCATGAAACGGAAGGATAAAATGTCGTAGATAATATAAGAATTTAAGGAAAGTTGGCACCTTCTTGACATGTATCATGACATCAATAAAGAGTATAACTGATATATATTTTCCTAGTGGGATTTAGAGGATGCTTATGACGACTGTCACATGGACACTTGTCATTTCCAAGGAGATAACTACTTCTAACTTCTCTTTGATGACTCTACCCCACCACATGAAGACACCATCATCAAGGAAATTCTAGAGAAGGTTATGACTACCAGTTTATGTCTATGTATTCACTAGTGGTAGTGTTCCTTCCAGATCCCCAACTGACCTTTTACAACTATATGGATGATTTTATGGATATCGAGGGTTCTATTTATTTGGATGCACATGATCATGGTAGGCAGATGGAGCACCATCCTTAGCTTGGTGTTGAGCTAAAGTACACTGGATTGAGTCCACTATGGTTCTTATTATTAAATAAGACCCACTACTTAGTTAGCATGGAATAAAGGTAATGCAGCCTCATTAAAGAAGGTCCACTTGGTAGTTATGAGGTGGTTATTTTTAGGGTTCTCTAGTTAACTATAAATAAGGATGGAGTCCTCCTCATGGAGCATGAATTGGAGCTTAGATCATTGAGAGGTTGGCCTACTTTAAGAGGCAAGTGAACAAAAGTAGATTCCTTCCATTAAAGGATCATTGTAAGGTGTTGCCCTACCTTCATGATATTTTATTTAATCAATTAAAGAGGATTTTCTATCTTATTCTTAGATAAATTATGTGTGAAAGCATTTTCAGATCTAAGATACATAACAATTGGTACCATAACATTTATTCTTGCATAAAATTATTGTAATTGAGGAAGTCCAGTTAAGACAAATAAAACTTTGTGATGTTAAAATTTGATATCTTACCTTGTTCTTTTAGAAAAATTCACATAATGACTAAAATTCAAACTATACTCTATATTACCATCTATAAGTAACAACACATGCAAACACACATAACACATACTCTAATTAATTTTCTTAAACAACATGTCAAAGTTGACATTTTAAAATAACATGATATGTTTTTCTACAACAAAAGTGTAAAGAAAACATCATACACCAATATAGGTCTCTCGAAGATACATCAACCTTTTGTGTGTATATTTATATCCAAGCAACATAAATATACTCCAATAAAACAAACATTTAAAACTAACACAAATTCATCTCAACAAAGATCATTCGTGCACCCCCAAAGTAAAGCAATAAATTTTGAATCTCATTGTGAATTATGATACAAAGCAATGGCACTAATTATTAAATAATAATAAAGGTAATAAATTTTGAATGTCATCGTGAATTACGATACAACTTAGTGTCACTTATTATTTATTAAACATACACTTATAATTTATAATCTTGTATAAGTATTTTTTTCTACATTGAAAATTTTGAAGGATTCCCCTTCTTCTTCGAAAATTTTGGATGGAGGGTGGCTCAACTATGTCCAATCATAATAACGACTCGTAACTTTAAGAGACTTGACTAGACTTGAACTTGTGACCTATAACCTCCTTGACGATAATATGCCTTGAATAGATGGTTCAATCAATTAACTAACCCTTGAGGCTTGAAAGTAAGAATATACACCCTTGATTTAACTAAATTAAAGATGATTACACTAGAGAGCTCAAAGTTAGGAATGACATCATGCATGTACTTTTCGAAAGTTCTCAAAATCTCCAAAAACTTATCACTAAGTGAAGCCAACTTTACCTTCACAATTAACAATTTGCTAAATTAACTAAATTACAACATATAGTCCATAGTTTGAGACCCATAATATCTACAAAGACAACCACCCTAAGAACTTGACCTAGTGACCTCACGCTTATAATTCACAACACTCAACCACTAGAGTTAACCCATTAGGCTAACTAGTTTGAAGTTTCTGTTAAAACCAAATGTGAATTCAAATATCTTTAACCATTTTAATTTGAAATTAATAAATAAGCAAATTTAATTATTTTATGATGATTTTTTTTTTTTTAAACTAATTAAATTTTTGTTAAAAATTAAAATTTCACATTATTTACTTTTAATAAAATTTTACTTTTTTATTCATTTTAAAATCACCCAAATCAATACCATTTAAAAAAAAATCACATATTGAGCTCTCACACCCAAAAACATCAATTTTTCTCATCTACTCAAACTCACTCCTACTCATAATTTATACACACCTAAACACTTGCTCGAAAAGGTGAGATACCATGTCTCCCAATAGCTCAAGTTCACAAAGTTGAACACTGTGCTCCTTTTCGTTTGGCATGTTTCCACCAAACATTGAGTTTAGAATTGTCACGCTTACATAGAATTTATTGGTTGAGAAAAACGTTTATCTATCCTTTCCCTTCAAGACTGCAAATCTCTGAATCCTGTTTTCTAAAGCAACGCTCTTTCCAAAACAATCCGTACTCTTTTCCATGAAAAACCTTTTTGCTGGTATCAACTTAATTGAGAAATTTCAAATGTAAGAATCACACCACAAGGAATTTAGCATTCTGGAAACGTATTGTTGTATACACAAATCAATATATATCCATCTAAATTCATACCAATTATAAAAAATAAGATCATATTTAGTGTACTCATTCATTATCACATGTATCAAACACAGATCGCCTCCACCCACAGTGTAGAGGGCACCCACCTGAATGCAATTATTTTATGGGCCAATCAAAGGTATGTGGGGTAGTGAGGAGGAGTGGGTGATTAGAGGGAATGGGTGTGGGTGGAATGATGGGTAGGATTGATTGAAATATATTTTTGGTTGTTTGTTCATGGGAAAAGTAGCCATGGATTGAACCTTGGAAGGATTGATAAGGCACATATCTAAGAAATAGCAACCCCAATAGCAACCGCCAGTGGGAGGAGTACGTAGGGTTTGGAGCAAAGGATTTTGCGCTTTAAGGTGAAGTTTCTCTGCAATTTCTCATGGTCATGCCGCATGTCACAGATTATTACATATCAAACTGAAATCACGACATTGCATCTTTACTGCTGGTTCAATTACAGACCCATTAATAGATTAATTTAAGTAAATTTCAATTGGTATGTTTGCCGGATTTTAGTTCAAACGATGGCAGTTTTCTTCAGTCCCTCTGTTTTAATGAAATTAATTAGCTTCTTGTTCCTGCCATTTGCAATTATATTCTAGTTTCACATAGTATGTGAATCTGAGCTAATACCCACTTCATTCATTCATTGTGTGCATTTATTCAGAAGGTGTCTCCATCATTCAAATGAAGATGAAATAATATTTAAGGATTTTGAAGTATCATGCAGCAATCAGTGTAATATCAGGTGGACTTTGAAGTGTATTATAAGAGAGGAAGAGCTAAAGACCAGGGGTGATCTGTTGGAAGAAGAAGGGGCATAAGAGCTGGGGAGATTATGCTAAGCAAAGGCGTAGTTGGGCTTTGATATGTTCATGTTTGCCTTTTAAGTTCCTTTGAGGTCTGCCTGGTCTTTAGGACCTCTTTGCTGAGAATCAAAATTGGAATTGAAAAGCGAAGTTAAACAGAAGTGTAGGGAAAGCCTGCTGTGTAGACTCATTCGCAGCCCTTTAAAATGCAGACTGTAAGCCAGAAAGTACAGGGTGCAGTTGTCGGAAAGTGTAGTCCACTGTCATCTTTTATGCCTTGGGGAAATGGGGCTGGGTCCCAGATGACGAATGCGGGATCGTATAATCTGCTCACTGCTTGTTTTGTGGACCGCTCTAATGCACTTGATCCTTCTCTAAAGGAAGCAGCTGCCCAATCCCAGCAACTGCAGGTATTGGCTCAATTGCAGCAATCGGGAGGTGGAGGCATGAATAAGGGAATGACTAGAATGCAACTCTCGCCAACTAAATCCGGTACGCGTTCAGTATCTTTTAAAAAAGAAATAAATGCTGACAATATGTACATATAACATTTTACAAAAATGCAGGCAGCCAGAGAGTCATAAAGAGGCATTTATAATAGGGCCCTTGGAAAAATAAAAATGCTAAAAAACAAGGTAGGATATGAATACAAAATCCTCTACCATATTAAACAATAACTACTGAAACTTTGGCTCAAGGCCGTACATAAAGATACACAGTACAAATATTAAAGTCTGCTCTGAAGGGCACAATATTTCTTTACGAATGTTGAATGGTGAAGAACATAGTAATAAATATCTGCAACTATGGTTCTAGTAGAAACACATAAAACACACAGCATTTTTGAAGTGTGGCATGTTTCTAAATTCAGAAATTGGCAGAGTACAGTCTGGATGAAATGTTTCTAAATTAAAAGAGAAAATAGTGATATATCTTATGTTCTTGTACCCTGTCGATTTTGGATTTTAGTCCCACATTTTTACAACGAAGAGTACAATTAACAGAATACTAGATCTTAAAATTTATAGAAAATTTAAGCTAAAATACTGCTAAGAGTACAATTAACAGAATACTTGATCTTAAAATTTATAGAAAATTTAAGCTAAAATATTGCTAAGAAATATTAAAGACTAGCTTGATGTAAAATGAACCTCGTTTTTGATAAAAGTTTGTCCCCGCTTCTCATAATATGGGAGTTACCCTGCTTTCCAACTACAGCAATATATTTAAATCCTGTTGAAGCTAGTTTCTTGTGCCTTCAGTTGTTTTTCTGGAGAAATATAGTCCCTGATTCACCCTCATATTAAGCATTCCAAATGAGGTTGCTGGTACCTTGCCAGCCTCCTGTGGATTTCCCCTCTCTTCCCCAGGTTTCTCGATGGAGGAAGGTAGTAACTGCGAGCCGAAATAACGGTGCTAACCCCAAGGAACTCAATGGGATTTGATCCTGAGACCTCTGTGACCTTTCACACAAGAGCATCTACCAATCGAGCTAACCCTTTGGGCTCTGTGAGTTAAGTTGTTATTCTAAACACAATTCAGCAATAACATGTCAGTTGATTAGCCTGCCTTACTGTTACTTTCTATTGAAATTGAGTATAATGTGACAGCATGCAGGAGGAAGGTCTAATTTAGAAGTCCTTGGTGGGTAGCAGTAATAGATCCCTCTTGCAGCATGTTCATATGTAACAGTAAGCACTCTGAAATCTAGAGTAATTTTGTGCCAAAACAGCACATTTTAATGGACACAAACCTTTGCTGTACAGAAGCAAGAATTATCTACTAGCAGTGTAACCTTGTTAAAGTATAGTCCCTAAGCTTCGTTATTATCCTTGATTCAGAGTTAGAAGATCAGTGATCGGATGAGCAGATGAAGTAGCTCTGAGATATTTTCAATGATTGCTTTCACAAGAAGCTTTACCTGATTATATCTGCAGTCTGTGTTTGAGAAACCAGCGTTCATAATACAGCATGGCTATGTGGTTGAAACAGTTGACTTGGGGCTTGTTTCCATAGAGAAAACGTTTCCATGTGGAAACACTATATAAACCACTTGTTTGAGGAATGTTGTCTGGAAGTTTTCTGTATGAAAGTGCATGAGAAATTGGGTGGGCCCTTGACTTAGAAACTAAAAAGCTAAGTTACCAGGATATGGATCCAGATTTGGATTCACCAGATTTTTGAAAAGCCAGGATCCAGATACATCAGGGAAATGGCAAGTAAAAAAAGAAAAAAAGAAGTGTCAAGAGTCAAGTTTCACAGAGGAAATGTTTCCATGTGGAAACACTATGTAAACCACTTGTTTGCGAAATGTTTGCTGGAAGTTTCCTGTATGATAATGAATGAGAAATGTTTCCTAGACATTCTTTACAGATTCCGATAAGGAAACGCCATTTCTGCAACATGAAAACATTTTTCAAAATTAAAAAAAAATTAGAATTGTGTGGGCATCTGACTTAGAAACTAAAAAGCTAAGTTACCAGGATACGGATATGGATCTGCCAGATTTTTGAAAAGTCAGGATCTAGATACAGTGGGGAAATGGCAAGTAAAAAAAAAAAGAGTGAAGATCCAATGTCTGAAATTTGATGGTGGAATCTGCGTTTCGGAATGCGTACATCACATACAATCACTGATATGTGAGATAAAAAGGAAGAAGAGAGGACTGGAGCATAGCAAAGGGCTAGTGCAATCTCCAAGGCAAGTGGCGAAGACAAAGCTTGGATCAATCTTCAATCATGGAGAAAGAAAATGCAAAGGGCTAGTGCAGATCTCCAGCACTAGATATCACAAGGAGAAGGTCTGACTTTCAGCCACGAAGCAAGTAGGAACAAAAGAAAGCCATACACTACAATCACCAAGCCAAGGCATCATAGAAGTGCACATCATGTGCAAGACAACTAGGATGCGCAAGC
>ML805109.1:34905-61466 GCA_009831015.1 Picea engelmannii | reverse complement strand
GTTATAACAATCAAATATGACACATACCATGATACCTCGGACCAATTACCTCATGGAGCAAGAGTCCTCTCCGATGCAAGCCCAGGCCGGTGGTGATGGAAACTGCTACTGCTGATAGGACAAATCTGACGAAGAAGAAGAGAGATGGGCCCTCCAGGGCCATGCTCAAGTCAATCCTGCTCTCGGTACTCCATGTCTAGGATCATGTGGGCCTCGAGACATGATCTCCTAGTTATCCTTAGATATTGGGGATAACAGACACCTAGCCTATGCAGAAGCACTTGCCCGAGCAATAATCATCAACAATTATGAGCCATTATCTGTTTACACCAACGATCACCATGGTCATGACCCATATAGGAAAGGATATCATCATATGTGAGTGAGATAACAATGTCCAATACAACAAGCATCACCATAGGATCACAACTTTTGCATGGCAATAATGATGCAAAATTTTTCCAGCCATTGATGTCTTCAGCCCTTGTCCAAATTATGCCTGAATATCCAGCTGGAAAATATGTTTATGAGGCTGCAATTTATTTGGACATCGTTTTCAATTGGTGTTGTATGGCAGACATTTTCAGCCTCTCGGAAGAGGGCAACAAGCTCTACATCGTGAGCTATTGTATTTTTCCAAATTTGATGTATGGCCTTTTTCTTCATGTACAAGTTTGATAGATGGAAGCTAGCAATGTTGTTGCAGATTTTTGGTGGAGCTGCCTAAGCCCTTGTTGCTTGAGCGTGTGAGCATGTGAATGATGATATTTCATGGCTTAAGGAAGGGAGGCCATGTGCATATATCAGAGATCATAATTATACCAGCCCTATCCAACATTGGATAGAGCCAACTTGTAGTGGTACATGTCAATCTTAGCATGATCGTGGTGTTCTTTTTCATTTACAGGAGCTCAATTACAATCCTAGCCAAGCAATGATGGAGATTCCTTCTTGTGTCTAGGATTCTTGACATATCTTTGTTTTACTTTGTGACCAAACATAGGGGCAGATTTATAGTCTTGACAAGATGATGCAGTGGCTGCATTGGTTGTTTGATTTCACTTGGTACATGCATTTTCCTAAGATTAGAGTAGGGTAAGAAGAATAAGCTCAATTCAAGAACATCAGATTTTCATTTATGTTTTCCTTTGGTATCTTGGTCTGTGCCTTAGTTGTAGAGCCTCTTGAGAGTGATTAGTTAGATAAGAACACTCAAGTTTTCTTTGTAATAAACGTAGAGTGGACAAGAATGTTTTGGATTATATGTTGGAGATGTGAAGTTTTGGATCCATCAAATCACCTGTTTCCAGGCTTCCAGCCTTTCTATTCCTAGCTGGTACATCATGCATGACAACGACCCTTAGAGATTCCAGAGTTCTCTTGCACCCTACAAGAGTGTGCAGTCCCCATATAGAGCCAGTTGTTACCGCTTGAAAATGCAAGGATTATTTTTTCATTTTCGAGGCCATATCATGAATTTTGAGAGCTTCGTATGAATCATTGATGCTAGCATAATCTTGTTCATTAAGCTTGGAGAAGATGGAGATCTATAT
Source organism: Picea engelmannii (assembly GCA_009831015.1). Taxonomy (NCBI): domain Eukaryota; kingdom Viridiplantae; phylum Streptophyta; class Pinopsida; order Pinales; family Pinaceae; genus Picea; species Picea engelmannii. The sequence continues at coordinate 59,913 of ML805109.1, read as the reverse complement.
GTTTACCTTCTCTCTCACATATTATGGTGCTCACATCTTTTGAGACATGTTCTAAACTTCTATGGTTGAGTTCACACATTTGGAGGCTAGTTTGCACATGTGGCCAAAATTCACCTTTTGGAGCCCTTACCCACATATATTCATGCATATTTAGTCATTGAGGATGCATCTCACATATCCCAAGGAGAAGTTACATATTTGGAGGCATATATCTACATGGAATATCCTATGCTTCACATGTGGCAAAGAAAGAGAAGTTCATATGGAGAACTCACCTATTTTGGCACATATTTCTCGAGCAGCCTTCTTCTAGCCCTTGTATTCAAGATGTTCGATGGTTTTGCATGAGGTTCCATGCTATTGGCACATGTTATTTTACTATATATGCTTATGTTGGAGCGCTCCATTTCTTGTGCACGTTTTTTGGTTGCTATGCATGAGGATCCACATTCTTGGCACATGGTTTGAGGTTTTCATGTCTATTTTGAGGTGTGCTCCACTTCTTGTGCACTTTTCCCTAGAGCGCTCCACCTTTAGACCTTGTTTGGAGTTAATGTGAGGCTTTTCCACATGGATCCATGTGCTTGGCACATTCTTTGAGGTTGTCCACCTTGAAGAGGTTATGATGGCACATTTATCCATGAGATCCACCTTTGGGGAGTTCGTTGGCTTGTAGGAGAAAGTACCCTAACTAATTTTGCTATTTTGGGCATCTTATTGGTATCTCTAAGTGGTTGAATCCCTCATATAACAGAGCACTTCCCTTTTCATGACATCTTGGAAAGCTTATTGAAGAGACATAACTTCCTTGCACATCTCTCTAGGGCACCCACCTTTGGAAAGAGTATTTTAATATTTTGTGCCCCTAGATCTAAGGGAAACCATAACCACCACTTACACGAAGTTCAAGGGCACATCGCTCATTAGTTCTTTCTTTATTGATGAAGGCATGGTCAAGGTGGTCCCATAACTACCTTTTTGGACATATTTCTAAGGTACACCTCTCCTAAAGGTTATTTTATATTATATGATTCAGTCAAATGGTTTCTTGGAGAGCACCCTAGCTAGCATGGTGGACACTTGGCAAGGGAAATTAATTATTATCTTGAGGATCATTCCCCTTTTGCTTGATGGATTATATATATATATATATATTGAAAAAAAAAATCTTATATTTACGGAAAAATATTTTCAATCATAGATGCAAAATAAAGAAGTGTGTATACAATGAAACTCAACCTCATCCGACGAGAAGCTAGAGCATAAATAAAAGTAGAATACTCAAGTGGATCCAAAGATTGAGCATCTTTGATCAACAAGGTTCCCTTTGCTAAAAACTAATGGCGTACCCAATCTTTCCACACTGTACCAAAAGTCGACACAGAACTAACCTCTTGGTTGAACACAAACTTACACTTGATTTTTGATACTACAAATAACATCACGATCTACAAGCACTGCCAAAGTCCAAAGACAACATCGCGGACAAGAGTTCGACCATCACCAAGTAAGGTAGCATGCCAATGCACCCTTCCTTAGAGCAACACAAAATGCTCAAACAATGTTCAACATTGCTTGGAAAACTGGCACTCCCAAAAGATATGCTCGCTAGTCGTCGAGGATTGACAAACAGGACAGAGTCCATTTGAAAGACCACTCTTAGCCAACCTTTCCTTTTTTTTTATGGATAATATTTGTTATCATAGGATTGTACTTCGTGCAAAGCCCTCCACAAGATGCCAATCTTGTGTAACAACTAGAAGTATCTACCATTGTCTCCTAAGCAAATACTTCCCTCGTTTTAGTGAAGGAAAAAGGTCCAACACAAGGGAGGCTTCCCTAGTGACCTCAAGGGATTCTATAGCAAGCTAAGGCAAGTCTATAACCCCCATATCTTAGTCACTCAATAGGTTAAGCTAGGTCTAGAAGAGGTGAAGGGAAGAATTGGTTTGAACGAGGTAATTGGTCAACTTGTGCGAGACAAGAAACTTTTCAATGCATTAAATCATCAATTACCAAATTATATTGCATATCAATCACTTTTAGACACTAGATAACAAGTGAAACCAATTGCTGTTGTAAACTTGTGGCAGTAAACCAGTCTATATCAGCAATGATTAATTTGCAACAGCAATGAGTAAATCAGCCCGGAAAATTAGTAATTATATCTCAAAAACTAGCCTTCAACAAGTACCACAATATCCAATTGCTAAACAAGATTTCTGAGCAAGTTTTGCCACAATATTAAGTAAGTATGCAGCAATAAATAGCCAACCCTAATGGCTGTAGCATGCACTTTATGACAGCAACAAATTATCCAATGATTATGCAAAGCATTGAGGTAAAATTAGCATGCCAATGGAGTCAAGTAATGCATTCAAGGAGGGCAAGCAAGAGAGAAGGTGAAGATTTAAACCCTAGAGCTATCCACTCATAGAACTAGGTCAAATCTCAAAGGAAGACCACTAAAGTTTATCCACTCATAAACCCTAGGCGTCGTCGCACTTTCTCTAATGCGTCTAGCAAAGAAGATGAATTGAACTAGGTCTTGAACCTTGGGGGAGAGCCACAACTAATCCCTAGAACCAAACCCTAGCTAAGATAAACCCTAAGGGGATAGCCACTCCTAACCCTTAGGGCTAATCTTAAATGCTTCAACAAGTCAAGGTGAAAACAACAAAGTAAGGGGATAACCACTCTTAATTCATCCTCTTAAGGTTTCAAGATTTCAGAAGTATCAAGATAACATGCAAAATTACCACTCTAATAGAGCAAGTTACCAAGATTTACCAAGCGAACACCACATGCATCAAAAGTAAACACTTACTAGCAAGCCACATTAGCATGAGAAAACCCTAATTCATGAAGAGATCACCATCAACAAGAGAAACATCCATCCAAAATCACTCCAATAGTGTGCACAAGAGACTCCAAGAGAGATAGAGAAGTAGAGCAAAACTTTTAGAGAGCTACCTCACAAGTGTGAGGAGTTGTGATGATGAAAAATACGTTTGAGCGCTAGTCTCATTTATATGAGGTATCCCTAGCGCTATTTGTCCACATAGAGGTGTAAAACAATAATAATCCATGCTACAAGTGGGGCCAACCCCTCAAATAACCTCTACAAATGATAAATCATACAAATAGACCACCATAAGGTCACACATGTGGTGACGTCAAGCCTCCAAAGGATGAAGGAGGGCCTCCCAAGGCCATGTGTCATCGTCCACGGTGCAAGCAAGGTGGAAGAGTTTCATGTCACATCTCAAATCATCATATGGTGTCCAAGTGGCAAGCAAACCCCATCATCTCCATCAAACCCTAGCACATGATGTCATCATCAAAGAGCCCATTGTCAGGGTGAGAGAGCCATCGTCCAAGGTGGAATGATCATCCACCACCTCTGAGTAGTGTCCAAGCCAAACCAAGTGCAACGTCCTCCATCAAGTGGCTGAGTAAGGTGTGGGTGCATTGTCCAAAGTGTGGGCTTTCTTCCCACATGTGTGCCATAATGACCATATATTTCAAATGCAAGCCCATCTATCTATCGTCCAAGGTTGAGAAGATGTGAGAGCTTGTGTCTGAGTATGTTAAGCTATCAATTGACTCAACACTGTGCATCACATGTGCCATATCCTGCAAATAAATGCACAACGTCCTAGGTGAAAGTAGGGGACGTCCTCCAAAGAACCATGTCAGGTGCATCCAAATCAATCAAAGTTATGGAATCAAGTAAGACCATTGTTCACATGGTATAAGAGCCCTTAGATCATATAAAGTAAGTTGTTACTTAACATATAAGCCACATCAACATTTCACATCAAGTATCCCCTTCAAACTTCATATTAGCTCAAGAAAAGACCCAAGTAGAGGGATACGTCTGAAGGGAAGTAGGAAAGAAAAGACCCAAGTAGAGGGATACTTCTCGAGGGAAGTAGGAAAACAAAGAACTCTTCAAGAGTAAGTGTGATAGTGAAATGTGTTGGGCTTACTTCATGGCTTATGGAATCATTTGGTCCATTTCTATGAGCGTTTTTGTAGAGGGTGCGCTTGCTCTTGAGTTAACCCTTTCTAGGCGCTATGTTTTGTTAAATTTCCTTAAACCCCAGTCATGATAATTAATTCCCATTAAATCCTTGCAAAAGTAAAATGCAGATCTATTGAATAAAAACACACTGAGATTCTTAACCAAAAATTTGCAGCAGAAGTAAAACAGGAAACCAAACACATGTACACAACTTTTTTTGGGTAAATACCCTTGGAAAAACCCCCAAGGGAAAACCAACAACGAGATGATTTATTATAGAAAGTCAGGGCTCCCTTATAGGGATAATGGCCCACTGAGAAAATACAAACAACAGTAAAACTTGGGCTTATTTCACTTGACAAAATCCTCTGCCCTTTTGCTGTCCTTGCCTATTGCCCACTTGGTCGTATGGCGGCCTGTACGGCCCCTGCTGCGGGCTCTACAGCTCGCCACAGGCTGTATGGACTATACGGCTGCTACCTGCGGGTTGTACGACCCCTACGATTTCCTGTTGCGGGTTGTACGGCCTTAGCTGCAGTTGTATGGTCTCTATGGTTGCTTTTGTGGGCTGTACGACCCCTCCATAAAGTCTTCTGACCTCTACCTTGCTTGGTATGACCTGCTAGAAATTTCCCGGCTGCAGAAATTTTCTTTCTCGCTAAAATGTGCAGAGTGAAAGTCCTTCTCCACTTTATGAGTTGTTGACTCTTTGCACAATGTGTATATTCTCCTCACTCTTGGATGCCTTTTATAATCTTGAGATGATCCCTAACCCTAATCTCCAAAGTGATCAATGGATGAGATTAAATCTCCCTCACTTGAGATCAATGGATAAGATTCATTTAATTAACTTAAATCACTAATGCCAAAAACTTAGGCATTTCATTTAATTAACCTCCATTAACTCTAAAGTGACATTCGCTTTAATAATTAAATTATTAAAGTGAATTTCCAAAGTTTTGAGAGGTATTAATGACAACTTCCACATGTTAGACACAAACCAATGTGGACGTACATGTCCGATCTACAAAACATCAACACTCCCTCTTAGCGAGGAAGGTACTTGTGGAAGATCCACCTGGAACTGGCTGTCCTTTCAATCTTGACACAATAACCTCACATCATCCTTCACCATAGCATCTTGATAAACCTGATGATCTGCTGTATCTTCAATGACGTTACTCCTTAGTGCCATGAAGTTTGGAAACTTCCTTGGAGGCCTTCTCTCCCTGAATGTGCTCCTAGGAGCCTCAACATGCTGCTAAGCATCCTGCAATGTCTTCTCAAACCACTTGGGTCTCCTGACAGAGATGGAAGGGGATAACTCCTCCTCTTCATCTGAAGGGTGATTCCCTACACTAGAAGTCTGTGAACCCTGTTCTCCCTTCAGAGCCACTTGCTCCTCGTCCTCTGCCACCGCTGGAAAATCATAAGACTTCCTAGATGCCAAGTTTTTCTCAAATTGGACATCTCAACTCACCACGATCTTCCTCTGCGTCGGAATCCAAATCCTATATGCCTTTGAGGTCTCACGATAGCCAATAAATAGGCCATTCTCCCCCGAGGGCTCCAACTTTGTCCTCTTCTTTGCTAGTACATGGATATACATTGGACAACCCAAAATGCGAAAATGCCCAATCTCCAGCTTCACTTCAAAGAATGCCTCTTCTAGAGTCTTGTCCTCCAAGACCTTATGAGGACTCATGTTTTGTACATACACTGCCATATTGTATGCCTCTGCCCAAAGGAACATGGGCAGATCCAGGTCATGAATCATTGCCTTGGTAGCTCCAACGATGGATCGATTCTTCCTTTTCGCAACCTTGTTCTGCTAGGTTGTAAGGTATTGTCAACTCCCTCTTTATCCCTGCTTCCTTGCATAAATTGTTGAATTCGTTTGAGGTGTACTCACCCCCATTATCTTGTTGAGATTATGTACCTTGGGAGGTGTTCCCCATGTGTTTGTGAGCTCCTAAACACATGTGGGAAGTACTATGTACTTTGTGCCTTGTACTTTATGTCTAATTTCACTTTGACTTAGGAGATTTAAGTCAAAAGTGAAATTTTGTCATTTATGCCTAAAATGACTATTAATTCACTTTGTGGGTGAATTAGGAGACATAAAGTGAACTTAGGGAACTTAACCCAAAGTGGGTTTTTGAGTGATCTCAACCTTTGATTAGATGGGAGATGGGATGATCTCATCCATTGAATTCTTAGGTTTCCTTATGGAGGTTCAAGAGGGGCGCAAAGGGCAAAGGAGAGCTCATAACTTCATTTGCTCACTTGGAGAGTTTGAGAGAGAGCTTGGAGATGAGGTTTGTTGCATTAGGTGAGGCTAGCTTGGGCGCATCCTTTCATGGAGAGAGCCAGCAGGCTTAGGGCCTTGTTTATTTACTGAGGAACTTCCACAGTTGAGGAGGGCGCATCAGCAGTGGGGAGGTCTTAGACTTGTCAGATTGCAGTGGGATCAGTTTCAGAGGGAGGCCACACTTCAGTATCAGAGTACTGTGGAGGGGTTTTCTATTCAGAGTTCACAGTTAGCATTTGACTTAGTTTCAGTGGTCTTGGCAGCATTTCTGAGGGGTGCACCATCCTAGGGCTCACCTGCTTTGTTTGGACTTGTGTTTCAGCTTGGATCAAGCTTCTATTGTATCAGGTTCATCTATATTTTGTACTTGTTGTATTCCATCATCTATTCTCCTCATATATAGACATATATTCCAAACTGGTTTTCCTCGGGGGGGTTTTATCCAGGGTCATGTTGACCAAAAATACCAGTGTACATTTTCATGTGTGTTAGAGTGTAGAACTGCTTTATTTTTAGCTGTAAAGATCTCTAGGTGTGTTACATTTATTTTAGTATGCATGTGCTAACCCTTGGTGACTAAAACTACATGTAACCGTAACAAATCAGCAAGAAGTTCCTGAACTGTTGGCTGTCCTAAAACAACAACAATACCTTCATTGACAGTTGAAACTTAGAGCCAACTTGAGGTCAAAGACAGACCTAGTTGGTAGCTTGATAGGACCTGGAAAATCTTCATGGTATCAGAGCTGAGGTGGCTGATTTTTGAGTAGTTTGGACAGCATATGAGTGGGCTGTTATATACATTTTCTTGGCAGATTTTGTGGACAGCAATTGACAGTTTTCAGTGGCTGCTTGTGGGCAGAATTTTGTAGAGGATAGTTGAGCAGTTGTGGACAATTTTCATCAGTCTCTTTTTAGACCTACGGGGTAGGAGTGAGGCTGATTTGACTCGACCTCTTTTCGCACCTATATTGCTAGGAGTGAGGTCGGAGTTCACTTGTCTCTTTTCATACCTGTGTTGACAGGAGTGATGCAGCGTTCCTTTGCAGTTTGAGCATCAATTGGAGTGTAGTTTGGCAGACATGTCAGCATCTCAGATGCGTGTTGAGGACAGGCTACCTGGGGCTAGCAATTGGTCGCCTTGGAAGGCGAGGATAGTCTTTGTTTCAGAGGACCTCGAACTATGGGACATAGTTGAGACACATGTTCCTGTTATTCCTGCTACTGCCCCCATCTTGTTGGCAGAGTTCAGGAAGAGGAACAACAAGGCAAAGAGGACCATTTGTGATGCAGTGCGGGATCATATCATTTCCCACTTGACTAGGAAGACTTATGCATATGAGATGTGGGCATCTCTATGTAAGCTTTACCAAAGCTCCATTGAGAACCGGAAGATGGTTCTTCATGAACGACTCAGGGGCATTCGCATGCTCAAGGATGAGTCGGTGACTTCATTCCTTGGTCACTACACCCAGATCAGAGATGAGCTTGGAGTCGTCGGAGAGGTGGTGGATCCCAACTCTATGGTGAGGACAACTATTAGTCGTATCATCTCTAGTTTTCCAGAAAACTGGTATTTAGATATCCAACTGTGCATTATACCATGATCAATATTTTTGTTCTTGGATCTCCTGTTCAGGCTCATCATATCTCTACTTTGGAGTCATAGGTTGATAATAATTTGAATTTTTTTCATATGGAGGATGGTGTTATTTCTCGTCATTGTTATTATGGACTTTCAGTTATAATCACGTCTCCTCTCCATCTATTATATCTTATATGGATCATATCATAATATCATCTTTGTTCTCTCTCCTTGGTGTACTTTTCTATACGTTGAGGTTTGTTTGTTTGTTTATCTCATTTATTGCTTCTATTATTTCATGTAGAAATTTAATGACAAAATCAACAAGTAAATATTCTTCCATACACTTAGCAACCTAGAGATAACTGTCTTCTATGAACTCTGAAATGTCTAAACCCACATTCAAAAATTACCATAAGAAGAAATACACATTGCTAAACAATTATGCAGTGAAATAAACACAATGAACAACAACCTTTCAACTCAGAAATACTCAGAAATTTAGGCAATGCCAGGGAAAACCCTAATGTGGGGAAACCCAAAGAGAGAGAGATTTTAGTAACTTTAGGAAAGTTATATTAGCAACAAGATTACATTTACAGCCAAGAGAAAACCACTTACAACACCCAAACAGTCCCTCCAAACTTTCTGCCTTGGAAAATGTGTTAAATTTGTATTGCTGTACGACCCACCTAGAAAACAACACCTCGAAATATGAGTCCACAATATGTTGTTTGGCCTGATCTGTATGGCCCCTTTCTATAGCAAGGAATGCTCAAAACAACCTCGATTTTCATGCCCACAAACTGCCTTGAAAACTTTGCCCTCCTCCCTACTATACGGACTATACGGATCCGTATAGTATGGCCTCCCACACAGCAATAAATATCAACAACTTCAAAACAAAAAAATTCCTTGGGAAATGTGTCCAGCTTGCTGCCCTTTCCTCTCTCAAGCTCTCTTGGAAATCTCTCAATCTCTTCTTCTCATTGTTGTCTTGCACACTACCCAATGCATTCTCTTATAATTCGAAAATGACCTTTCACCTTCCAAGTGTCTTTTCACCTTCCCCATCCCTGAATCCAAAGGCCAAGATCTAATCTTGCCTTTACATTAATCAAGGGACATGATTCATTCCCTCCAAAATAAATCACTTAAAATATTAAAGTACCATTTCGGTTTATAACATAAGTGCACTTTATGAAATAAAGTCACTTTAATATTAGAAGGTACACTTTATTAAAAAGTCACTTAAATAAAAGAACCACTTTTATTACAGCTTTATAAAAGCCTATTACAAAGTCAAGTGTCTAGTAGTGCAAATATAAAGTTACTTCCGCATACAAGACAAATATGCGGAGTACCTACTGAGCTATAAAAGCTAACACTCCCTCTTAGTGAGGGAAGTACTCGCTGCCATCACCATCGTCTGGTCCCATCACACTGTTCTCTGTAGGAGCTCCCTCTGCACCTGAAACCATCCTCAACACCTGCACATAACTCGAACTAGAAGACATCCTCGTGACAACTATTCTGAATCCTGAGCTCCTAGGAGAATCCACTCCACCCTGAACATCGGTTCGATCACACCAACTGAGCCTCCTGCCAGTGCTTAGAAGAGATTCCCTCTTTTCTCTCGGAATGCAAGACTGAATCCTTGGGCCCACCGTAGTCTTAGGAGCCTCCTGCTCCTCATCTGACGCTGAATCATATCCTGAAGGTTGTCCTCGCAACATGTACAACCTGTCCACCCAATCACCAATCAGCTGTGGTTCCACCGGGTCCACTCCCTCCTTGTAGTTAAATACATGTCCTCTCTTGAACAATGTACAATATCCAACATCCTCCAAGGCTGAGACTAACAACAAGTTAACCCTCAACCCTGGAACAAAGAGAACTCCATCAAGCTCCAGGAATCCTCCATACTCGAGTCAGAATCTAACCCTTCCAACTCCATGTACAACTCGCGCCATACCACCTTCACTCTCCACCGACCGGCCAAGACCTGTCTCTATGATAATAAGGAATACTCGCCAGATTCCCTTCATGTGACAAGAGGCTCCACTGTCAACAATCCATCTGTTATCACCCCCAAATCCTCCACTACCGACACTGAATACTAGAGTAACCAAAGAAAATTCCTTATCAAACTTGGAAGAAAAAGTCTTCCATGGCTGCTGTAGCAGCTGTCTTAGGCCCCTCCCGTTCCTTCCTCTTCTTCTTCTTCTCAGGACACTGAGAAGCAAGGTGCCCCAACTGATTACAACAATAACATCTGACTTTACTCAGAATTTCCTTTCTTCTTGCTCTTTGCAGCAAGAGCAACACTCTCCTCAGCTTTGTCTTCCTTTTGACCACTGCTATGAGATCCTTCCCAGATCTCCTCCTGAGTGAAATCGTCCCATAGTCTGCTCAAATCTGGAAGATGCTCACGACCCACCACACACTTCACGAAGACTTCCCATTCCTTGGTGAAGCCTTTCAAGGCTATCCTCACCAACTCTGAATCCGATATGACCTCCCCAACTGCAGCCAACTCATCTCACTTGAGCTACCTGGGTAAGATAAGAAGACACACTCTCCCCCTTACCCATCTTGGTATCATGCAGCTTATCCTTCAAGGCCATCTTCCGGTTTTCATTCTTCGCCTCAAATAAATTCTTAAGTGCATCCCACATCTCTTTCGCCGTCTTCTTCTTAGCCAAGTGTGAGATAAGGTGGTCCTTCACCCCATCCAGAATAATCCTCTGATCTTTGGCCTCCTTTACTTCATGCAAATCCAAAGCAACAGGATCTGCCGTGGGAGCCACAACAACAAAACTAACATAGTTTCAAATCTTGTTCTCCTTGAGAACAATTGGCATCCGGACCTTCCACTGCAAATAGTTGGAAATGCCATCCAACCGATCCTCAAACCTAATGCATGTAGCCATATTCCCTGTCACTGTTCAAAGGAAAACAAACAATAGATTTCCCCCCTTCAAACTTGCCCAAAAACCTCACTGCTCACTATCACTCAGAGCCCAAGCTCTGATACCATGTAGAAATTTAACGACAAAATCAACAAGTAAATATTTTGTCATACACTTAGCAACCTAGAGATAACTATCTTCTATGAACTCTGAAATGTCTAAACCCACATTCAAAAATTACCATAAGCAGAAATACACATTGCTAAGCAATTTTGCAGCGGAATAAACACAATGAGCAACAACCATTCAACTCAGAAATACTCAGAAATTTAGGCAATGCCAGGGAAAACCCCAATGTGGAGAAATCCAAAGAGAGAGAGATTTTATTAGCTTCAGGAAAGTTATATCAGCAACAAGATTACATTTACAGCCAAGAGAAAACAACTTACAGCACCCAAACAGTACCTCCAAACTTTCTGCCTTGGAAAACGTGCCAAATCTGTACTACTGTACGGTCCACCCAGAAAACAACACCTTGAAATATGTGCCCACAATCTGTTGTACAGCCTGATCTGTACGGCTCCTTTCTGCAGCAAGGAATGCTCAAAATAGCCTCGATTTTCGTGCCCACAAACTGCCTTGAAAACCGTGTCCTCCTCCTTGCTGTACGGACTGTACGGATCCATACAATATGGCCTCCCACAACAATAAATATCAACAACTTCAAAACAGAAAATTTCTTTGGGAAATGTGCCCAAGCTCTCTTGGGAAATGTGCCCAGCTTACTGTCCTTTCCTCTCTCAAGCTCTCTCGGAAATCTCTCAATTTTTTCTTCTCATTGTTGTGTCTTGCACACTACCCAATGCATTCTTTTATAATTCGAAAATGACCTTTCACCTTCCAAGTCTCTTTTCACCTTCCTAGTCTCTTTTCACCTTCCCCATCCCTAAATCCAAATCCAAAGGCGAAGATCTAATCTTGCTTTTACATAATCAAGGGACATGATTCATTCCCTCCAAAATAAATCACTTAAAATATTAAAGTACCATTTCACTTTATAACATAAGTACACTTTATGAAATAAAGTCACTTTAATATTAGAAGGTACACTTTATTAAAAAGTCACTTACATAAAAGAACCACTTTATTACAACTTTATAAAAACCTATTACAAAGTCAAGTGTCTAGTATTGCAAATATAAGGTTACTTCCGCATACAAGATAAACATGCAGAGTACATCCCGATCTATAAAAGCTGACATTTTCCAACAAAGCTGGTTATAGACAAGAATCAACACTTACATCTTGATGGCTTTGGTATCGAGTAGACTTTCAAAGAAATAAAGTGTCATAGTTGAGGTTCTAAGGGTTCAATCAACTTGATTTGTCATTATTTCCTTAATATTTTATCTCACGGGGCATTTTCTGTTGGCATTCTCTTATTGATTTACTTATCTAGTGTTGATAACTGTGCCATTCCAGTAAAGCTTTTTGGTCCATAATTATTAAACCAAGTTTTTAGTTTTCCTATTCACATGTTATTATTATGTCCAGGATATGGTGGTACTATTGCGAATGGCCAGCACCATCAGCCACATGTGACATCAACTCTCCTTTCAACTTCTCCTGAATACAATGTGCCACATACTCAATTGGAGCTTGGTCATTCCATTGTAAGTATTATGATCACTTCAACTTCTTTTGACTATTGATTTGAGGGATTCCTTTGAACTAGTGTTGTTTTTTGAAGGTTTTCTTTCTAAATATTGAGCGACTGTTTTTAAGGAACACTTCTCAATTTATTTATGTTTTGAGAAAATAACTCTTATATTATAAAAAGGATCATAAACTTACAACATAGATAATCAGCTACCACAATGCAGTCTGCTCAAGTTACTTGAGGGTTATTAGTTATGAAATAATGAAAACTGAAGTTCTTCTTATTGTATTATAGGCTCATGCAGCATACCCTTGCACTGATCCTTACATTGGAGCTATTGTGGATGCTTATGGAGATCACGCTCTGGTAAATTCTCCGTGACCCTAACAGTTCTCCATTTAATAATAGGTATCTAAATTTGACAACTAAGAGATACATGTTTCAAGTGTTTACTTTCTTGGAAGGGATTCTATGTCAATGTTGTGTTTATCTAATTGTGATAGTCAGTTAGGAAATATTTAATCTACAAGAGACTGTACAGTGGCACCGGATTCTATGATATACATAATAAAAATTCTTTTTTTGAATTAAATCTGTTATACTCTAAAGTGCTTTTTAATAAGAATTTATCTAGTTTCACTAATGGTCTAATTTCACTAAAGGTGTATCAATAGCTGTAGCTTTGCTAATAGTTAGTACGATGTTGTATATAAGTTTTGATACCCATCCAAGATTTCTTGAAGACAAATATAAAATTTTTATCCTAGAATGGGATGAAGCTGTGGGTTTCATTTTATCCTTTTTCTATTGTTTAAGAATTAATTCCTTTTATTCAAATAACTTACTGAACAAGATTATGAGCAGAGTTAACTTACATTCCTTATCATGGAGGCATAGATTCCCAATCCATGGCAGATGAGGACTGTGATGTTTTGGGTTATTAAAGTGTACTGACAGTGTCATGGTGTCTCTCTATTGAAATGCATCTGTTCTGTCTCTTAAGATGTTTTCCTTTACCTTTCTGTGTTGTTGGCATGGATTATCTTTCGATTTTCTTCTTTGGTTAGGTCGACAAATATTTCTTTATTCAAGGAATTTGAGACATTCAGCCTATTTGCAGTTTCTGGGAATGGATGATAGGTTAACTTGGATGCTTTGCTGTGAATGGAGTTGTTTACAATTTCTAATCAATTTACAAGGTAGGAATCTATTTGGACAATCTCTAGTGATTTTAATTTTTAATTTTGCATCTTAACAAGAAAAAGGTGTTGACCACCTGTTTCAACTAGGTGTCAACGTCATGTACCATGAAGATATGTACCTTGTGGTACAAGTTTGAAGACTTATGGCTCAGCAGGGCAATTTTGCCCCCAACACTTCTTTCTATGTACATAGAATGTCCGCTCCCCTGCGTGGGATAATTTTGTAATATGTTAGCATGGGTCAATTTTTATTTAGTTGCCTATGACTTTATCATTAGAGAAGTCCTTTCATCGAGTGTTTTTTTTCCTTAGGTAATTAATCTTGCTTTCCGGCGATTTTAATTACCCTTGAGTTTTTCACTCAATAATCCTCCAAAGTGGTGAAAGACGTTCTAATGATCGAGCCCATTGGGTGACTAAGGTTTAGAAGTGTTGTAAATGACCATGCTAGACATCTCATAGAGTCTTGCAGAATTCCATTAGGTTTTGATAGGATTTTTTAATAATTAAATTTTTTCGTAAATTGAAAATTTTAATTATTTTTGATGAAAAATGTAAAAATTTGGTCCTTGTGGATTTTGTATAGGGATGTGAGTACTCAAAACAAATGGCTTATGACCCTCTACACCCTTGGACCAAGTTTCATCTCAATTGGACAAGTTTTGCTAGGTCATTGTCCATGAGGAGTCGTAGTCAATCAAAAGTTAGCAAATAATTGGTTAAAGGTAAAAAGCCAAAAATTGTAAAAGTGTCTAAAATCAAGAAAAGAAGTGGGGAAATGTTTTCTATTGTATTTCCTAAGTTGGAAAAGTAAAAATCTACTTAGAAGAACTCCCTATGACAAGTCAAAAGGGGTTTTCCCCCTTCACATCTTAGCCCTCAAACCCTAACTCCAGTGTTTCATGAAGCGGGAGCGTGGGAAGCGTCATTTTCCAAAAATCCTTGAAAGCGAAGCGTACCAGAAGCATCTGTTATATATATATATATTGCATTTATATTCAAAAAACATGTAGAAAGACAAATTAGTTGCAGAATATATGAAAACATGCATATTTGTACATCAATATAGATAGAAATGGCATCCATACTACATAGTTCATCAATGATTAATCATTCGAGCATCAACCATCTAGATTCTAGATTCTAGATTCTAGCAATTACAAACTTACAAACCAACATACGATTTTTTCATGGTCTTCTTGTTGAAGGCCCTGTAATCAATGCACATACGTATAGTTCCATCCTTTTTCTTTACCAAAACCACTGAAGATGCAAAAGGACTAGAACTTGGCCTAATATGACCCATATCCAACAATTCTTTAATAGCCTTTTCAATTTCGTCCTTGTACCTCTTTGGATGCTTGTAAGGAGTAGTGATAACTGACTTTGCACCTTCCTCCAATTCTATAATATGCTCAAACCCCCTATCTGGTGGTGGTCCAGGTGGAATAGGTTCAAATACCTTGCTGTGATTATCAATGATTTTTTGTATGTCATGAGAGTAGTGAAGATGCCCCTCGTTATCTACTTGTACTGATATCAAACATTCTGCTGCAAATACAATATCTTCTCTCTTGAAGATGGCTTCCATGCACTCAGTTGTAACCACCCTAGGTGCATTACCTGTCATTCCCCCTTGGAAGCACGCTTCAAACCGAGCACTTTAGAAATGGCAGGAAGCGTGCCAAAATCCCCCGAAGCGTGCTTCAACCAGGGCTTCCTGGACGCACCCGCTCGGATCGAGCTTCAGGGCTTCAAAGTGGGAGGGGGGGGGGAAGCTTCCTGCAACACTGCCCAACTCACAACCAAAACCCTAAAAGTGCCTCTTCCTTGACTTGTTCTCTCTCTCTTGGATGGGTGATACTTGTAACTCATCCAAGAGGGGTCTCTCCTCTCTCCCTCATATTAAAGGAAGCTTTCCCTCGTCATTTTGACATGAGTTTTTCACAACAACTCTATTATACCAAAATCTCTCCCCATTCTCTCTCATTCTCTCCCATTTTCTCTTGTGATTTTTGGTGCCATTTGGTAACCTTTCTTGGAGTAATAAAGTGAAGCTAATATTGTAGATTTTGTTTATTCTTGTTTTCACATTTGTTTTACTTTAAGAATCTTAAGCAAAGTATTTTGCTAGGGAGAAATTTGTAGTAGTATTGCTATAGGTTTATGTGATTTTTTTTTCAATGTTTCCAAAGTATTTTTTAGGCTTTTTAAAAGATCTCACCTTCTTGCCTCATTGTGTAGCAAGGGTTTATAGATTTGCAGGTTGTCAAAGCTTGGAGGAAGAACTCCAAAGGCTTCGTTCTACCCCATATAATTTTCTGTTTTAATTTCATCCTTTTATTTACTTATTTTCTGCTCATATTATCATTCAAATCTTGCTAAAAAATTCAATCTTTAAGTTCATTTTTTTTTGTAAATATTTTTGTACATATGCTAACTCAAAACTAACATTTTGTGGTGATTTTTAGCATTTTCCAGGAAGCTTTCTTTGCTGTTTTATGCAGGTTTTCATTATAAAAAGAAGAGGTGCTGCCCAAAATAGGCTACTAAAAGCTCAAAACAACATCTACAAGCTTTGGTGCAAAGCCCCCCTCTCTCACACTTTCTAAAACTATTGTAAGTAGCCCAAGAGAGTCTCTTGGGCTTGCACTTCCTTTTCCTTTCCAAGTTTAAAATCTATAAATTATTTTTAATTGTTTGCCCACACCTTGCATTGTGCTTGGCTCTGTCATCCTTGCAAAATCGTTCCGGCTAGGATTAATTTTTTTTTTTTGATTTTTGCTTTAATTAATTTTGTTCACTTTTACCACAAAATCGGAAGGCTTTGTCCTCCACCTTGTGCCAAAGTAGTGTGGTTAACTTGTTTAAGTTATTTATTTTAATCAATTTTTGTTTGCCCACACCTTGAATGTGAGTGGCTATGCCATCTTGCAAAATCGTGCTGGCTAGTGCTTAAAATTTCATTTTGGCAAAGTAAATAAAATTTACCCCGCCTTTCCCCATATTCCCTCCCCTTGCCACTTTGTGGATCTTGGGTAATAAGAAAGGGCAAATGATTGAGTGGATAGTTTAATTAGGCACCCATCCTCCATTATTGTTTGGCCATTAAAATAAGGTGACTTGTGGAGGCTAGAAGAGGTAGAAGTGTCCTCCTTGTTGAGCGCTCAAGCACTTTGGACTTGACCTGTGGAGCTAGGGGAGAACCTTGTTGTCCTTCTTATTGAGCACCCAACATTTCCTCTTGGTTAAGGGATAAGGACTTGGGGTAGTCACCTAGCTTAGGCTTGCAACTCCTCACATCTAAATCACCAAGCTAAAAAGAAACTTAAAATTGACTAAAACAATATAAACACTTGCAATTTTTTTTCAACAATTTATTTTACATTCTATTTATTTTCTGCAAGTTATTCAAATTAATTTTCAAGCATTCCTTAATTCTTTGGGAAGTAATTGTTTATATGTAAAGTTATATTGTGAATCATTGTGTGGACAATTTTTTTTTTATTTCAAGTTGTAAAGATACCGTTTTGTGAATATTTGTTGAATAAGTGGAATTGGGTAATCTTTAGGCACTAGTCTAATTGTTGTTTGGTAAAATAAAACTTTGTCTGTCATTGAAAGAATTGCATCTTGCATGATTGATTGTCATCGGGTTGGGTCTCCCTAATCAACAAATTAATTAACTCCTAGAACATTTAGCAAAACCTTCACGTAGTTTAATAGGGTCTACCCCCCTTGGCTTCCCTAGGAGTGAGCCTAGACGGAAGGAATCCAGATTGAGGTGATAGTGGGTCTGGATTCAGTTTTGTGCCTCCAAGGACACACCAAGTGGGTTGGAGACTTCTCCACGTTTGTAGGTGTGTATTAGGACGACAACAGAAGGAATTGACTGGCATCTGAGATCTGGGTTGTTGCATTTAGAGGCAGGTGACCACCAAGACTGCAAAAGAAATTGAAGTGCATTATGAGGATGAATATCGAAATCACACTCTGTGAAATCAACCTTGTTATAGCACAAGTTGTAGGTTGGGCAAAGCCCGACCCAACCACAAAAGCAAGTGCTACAACTAGGAAATCCTACACCCAATGTCACCTCAATGTAGGTCCCGCACTTCAAAAGTGACTAGGTCACTCTAGGGAGGAGATGCTGGTGACTGTTATCCCCGATTTTTAGGGATAACTAGGAGATCATGTCTCGAGGCCCACAGGTCCTAGACATGGAGTACCGAGAGCAGGATTGACCTGAGCATGGCCCCGGAGGGCCCATCTTTCTTCTCCTTCATCAGACTTGTCTTGTTAGAAGCAGCAACATCCATCCCCTTCGGCTTGGACTTGTATCGGAGAAGACTCTTGCTCCATGAGGTAATTGGTCCAGGTATCATGGTATGTTGTCATTTTTGATCATTATAACCTTTAGATATATGCATCAAATTCCTTTTATTTCTGACAACTGCTTGGATCTTACATTGACCCGCTTGACCATGGTTGGGGGGATTAACAGAGTGTTCTAGCAAGCCTGTACCCATAGATTTTGGTTTTCCACCAGGGGGATTTATGAAGAGCCATCGCCCGCTCCCATCATGTCATCACTTTTACATCTTATCTCCCACTCATCTGTCCCATTCCCCTAGTTCGGGCATTAGGATGATCTGTTTGTGGGATTGCACCTTATCTCGTCGGAAGAAGGGGCTAAAGGCCCAGAAGGTAAAAGCAGCTGGTAAAGGATAAAATCCATAAAAAATGAAACCTAGAGATGCCTCGCCCAGGGATCCCCGAGAAGGCAATAAAAAAGCCTCTCAGCAAGAAATAAGAGGGACCTGAAGAAAAATAACAAAACAAGACCTAGCCAAGAGGATAGGGGGTCTCATCGCGAGCCAGCCTATTATGTTCATGGGTACCTAGCAGTATGACATTGCCACTATTTGGTTACCACGCCAGGGCAATGACCTTTGGTTGCATGGCTAAGGGAAAGGGGGTCTCATCACGAGCCAGCCTTATCATCTATGTGAAAGTGCTTGTGGGTAACACTATCAGCTCTGGTCACCACGCCAAGACAGTGTCCTCTAGTTAGTCCTTGAAATAAAAAAGAAGAAAGCAAATAAAGAAAAGAATAAAGGCAATAAAGGGCTTGGAAAGAATTGCATCCGTGACGAGTACAGCTTGCCTTCTACAAAGGCACCCACAGGTAATATCATGCATTCCTTTCTTTCACTCTACCCGTATGTTTGGACATCCCTTGACCACATCACCTCATTTTACATGGCTTGGATGATACCCCTTGGAGACTTTCCTTTCTCTATGGACACTAGCCCAATAGGGTATTTTGTCTTTTTCTCTGGCTCTGTATTGTAGGTCTTTGTAATGTCTTTGAGCTATTGAATGATATAGCATGGCTTTTATGCATATGTTTGATAACATTAATGATGAAACGTGATTAACATTGCTATGACCCCTATGACTAATGAGCCCATGGAGGGCAAAGTTTTTGATGTTCAGGACCATGCCCGACAGACAGTTACCAGTTGGACCGGTACACATGGGGAGATGATTAGTTCGGACCTCCATGTGGCTGAAGAGCCCATCAAATGGTTGCTGGGACCCCATCAGGGGTAGAGATAGGACAGTGCTTGGTTGAACTTTGCACCTGAGAAGAAGAAGGACGTTCCATCCGGGACACTTTGGCTGAGCTCAGCCCAGGGGGGTTGACCCACTTCAGGTGGAACGTTTCCCTTTGATGGCTTAGGACGTCACCTAGGAGCCATTGACGTCATCTTGACAGTGTGGCAGTCAGACAGGGCAGCTGGCACGTGTGACAGGTTTGGAGGCCCAAAGAGGGCCAACGTTTTGTTAGTTGTGCTAGATTTTGCCCTAAAAAGGGCTAATGTCTCCCTCAGGAGGGCTTGACGTCTTTCTTATGCTCATTTAGGGCTTTGATTTAACAATTTAATGTAAAAACAATATGATTTTGGTTTGTAGCCTTGTCGGCTATTTTTAATGACCTAATTTTAATTAGAGGTCATGATACACTATATATTGAGGAGTTTTTCCCTCATTTTGACAAGAACAACACAACACTCACTCTTGTGAGGTCTGATTTTTGCACCCTTGTTGGGTATTTCGTCTTTTAAAGGAGGCATACTTGTTGATGGAAGGATTATCTTGGTATTTTTGGCATTTCTCTTGAAGGAAGGTTTACAACTAGGGTTTGCATATGCTTTTTCATCATGATATGTAAGTGTTTTTCTTACAAAACTTCTTAATTGAATGGTTGTAGGTTTATATTCTTGCATTTATTTATAGACTTTGCTGATTTTAAAACCCTAGGTGACAAGCACACAAGTAGGTCCTTGTTTCATGTCCCCTAAAAGAGAAATATTTAGCCATTGAAGAAGGAAGGAAGAGCCTAGTCTTTGCTACACTCTTTTCACTTCTTCCCCTTGTGCTAGCTGTGATTTTAAAGGTTAGAAGGGAGGTGACATCCCAGGCCTAGGTTATCTACACCAAGGGTCGTCCATCTTCTAGGGTTTGGTGATAGAGCCTTGCCATTGCAACACTCTCCCTCACCCCACTCTCTTGTTTTAGCTTATCTTTTATGCTAGCTGTTTTGCCAAGTTTGACCTAAAGAAGGAGGAAAGAGCACGAGGCCTTGCTTAAGCAACACCGGAGTGAGCCTCTTTCCCCTAGGGTTTTGATTTTAGGGCCCTGCCATTGCAACACTCTAGAACCCTTCCCTCTTGTCTTTAGCCTTTTATTCCTTCAACCTTGCGTCCTCTCCTTAATTGACTCCATCTACCCTTAGCACTGATCCTAGACACACAACGTTGCACTGATCCTAGACACACAACGTTGAAGTGATAGTGCTCAAACAACCTCTCAAAACTTTTAAATTTGAAACCCTAACTAACTAGCTAACCCTAACTAGGCTGACGTCACTCTTGTTTATTCCATCTTGACGCGACACCTTTTAATGATAAGCAATTAGATGATGGTTGAAGGCATTTATTGAGTAAATGATTGATTAAATACATTGTTAGCCACGTCATCTTAATCGTTATTGATGAATTGATACTTTTCCATTGCTATATTGATAAAACGTTGATCTCATTAATACCTGTTGTTTCACATTGCTTATATATTGATGTCAGATAGCTACATGAAGTACTAACGCATTGAATTATAGCCTGCATATATTCTTTTGCTATTGTCTTGTTCCAGGCAGGTGTTCTCATTTGGGCATACACTTCTTTATTGGCTGATTAGCTGGACTATCTGATCTTGGTGGTAACCTGTGAGGAGGGACTTTAACCTTAACCTTTATATCTTTGCCTCTTCAAAACCCCAGGTTGCCGGGGATGTCTCCCCTGGGCTAACCTCCCTAAATAGAAAGAACCTCCCCATTGAGGTGACATTGGGTGGGGAAGGTTCCTGTTACGCCAGTTTGGCCTCTATCTTCTAGCCATCCGACCTAGCTACAAACTGTGCGATAACATTTTGGCGCCGTTGCCGGGGAACACTGAGTCAATCTTCCTCAACGACAAATCTTTTCGGTAAGCCTTGCCTTATAGACCTTTTCTTACAAGCTTACCTGGCGGCTCCACTAGGGTGTTATTCCCCTTTTCTTTGATAGTTTCAAGCAAATTATCTGGCGACTCCACTAATGACGAAGCCAACTATGACTTCACAATGGGATCCAGGGAACTACAAACCTTTGGACATGAGTAAAATCCTGGGATATCCCAGAAAAATGCCTCTCTTCTATAAGAATTGGCTCCCTAGATTCTTTGGCATCAATGGAGAAAGTCCCGATTATCACATGAGCAAATTTTGGGAATTCTTTCAATACCGCCCTATCAGTGACGAAGCTGAAGACTTGGTGATGAAACTCTTCTTTGCCTTTCTGCATGGAGGGGCTAAGAAATGGTATGATAATCTTCCAGCTGCCAGCATCACATCTATGGACCATTTCGAGGAAATCTTCCTTGCAAAGTGGGCTATGAAATTGGAAGATATACAATCATTGCTAAAAGATCTTGAATGCAGAAAACAAACAGAGGGTGTCACTGTCAAAGTTTTCGGGGCTTGGTTCCAAAATTTGCTTTACCAGATTCCTGAAAGCCATCGTCCTAAAGACAAGCACCTCGTTTATCTCTATACTAATGGACTTCAAGGGCATTTGAGTTTCCTTCTAAATAAGAAGAATCCAAAAACACTTGCAGAAGCTCACAACATGGCCATTCAAATCGAAAAGAATCTCTTCTTGTCCAAAACCATTGCCATGGACACTCTCAGCTTGATAAAACTAGTTTCCCTTGAAACCTTTGCTGAAGATCCACAAGAGAGAAGGGAACAAGTTTTTGACCAGCAGAATGAGGACGTAACTAAGGAGCAAGAACCTAAGCAAGATGATGAAGTATCCACCCGTGCTCCTCCCTCTGATAAGATCATCCAAGAATCTGTTTCTCCTGCATGGCAAAGCAAAGATGAGGTTAGTTGCTTTCCTTTTCAGGATTCCAATGACACCTTGTCGCATGATTCAGATGAAGAAGAAGGGGTAATTCCTGAGGATGGAACCACAACGCATGCTGAAAACACCAAAGTCCTCGAAGCCCCTGCACAAGAAGAAACGGTAAGTTACACTCCTCCCCTAGTTTTTGACAATGATTTACTTTATGATGAAGGAAATGAGGAGGAGGAGAATGAATGTTCAAATGTTTCAAACCCCGCATGTTATGACATAGATAGTGACATTGCTGATAACATTGATGAGTTCATACATGTTGGGAGACGTGGGTGGGATATAATTGGTTATGACTTGGATCCCATCTATGACACTGAGAGTCATTTCCAGGTGTTGACCTTGCAATTGTCACAACAGATTACTTTTGACCAGTGGCAACAAGGAAATGAGGTTTTTACCCGTACTCTCGAAAAACTCAAGGATGACCCAGTACCTTGTTCTCCTAATGATTTTCGGTCATACCTTGAAGACTTTGATGACTGTTCCTTTGAGCGTTTGGGTTTATTTTATGAAGATGATCATCAATCACCACTCTGCTCAGATTTTGATACAAGTAGAAACTTTGTTTGCTTAAAAAAGGATTCTCATGACTTCTCACTCCAGCCACTTGTTACTACCTTACTGTGCTTGTCCATCAGAGGTGTAGTTGGGAAGTACTTTTTTCATGTTGAACTTCCTCTTAGGCAAACCCTAGACTCCAAGGGTCGGTTGGATACTGCAAGTTTGAGTCATTTATCCCAGTTTTTCAACCTTCCCTTGGTAGTTTGCCAGTCGTCTCCTAGATCTTTGTCGATCCCTTCCTTAACTTCAAAACGTGAGGATACCCTAGGTAGCCAGTTGGTAGGCCCTTTGAGTCAGTTTTTTGGACCTTGCACTTCTCATGAACCTTTTTTGAAGTTGATCGAGTATTTTCCTCAGAGATGGACTCGACAGGATTTTATCCCTCCCACCCGCCTCCATGAGTTAGACTTTATGACTTCTGACGATGTGATATATGCTCTAACCCATGTCATTTTTGTGCTTGATTTGTCACTATTCTGGTTTATGATGAAGCACAAAGGCAGGTATTGTGGGACATTGCTAGATTGGCTTCATTGGTTATTTGACTACACCAAACATCCAGCCAAAGGTAAGTGTAGGTGAGTACTTTGCTTTGTATTGTTGATTATTTTCAGTTATATATATATATATATATATATATATATATATATATATATATATGCGGGGTGGCAATGCCACCCCATCTTTATTACTGATACCCCTATCGAGTTGAGCAGGTCTGCAGGTTATGCCAGAAATGCTGAGGTTCTCATGCGCTCTACAGTGAGCACATGTCTCCGAGTTGGAGCCAGATGTTATCCTCGATTTTTAGGGATAACTAGGAGATCATGTCTCGAGGCCCACAGGTCCTAGACATGGAGTACCGAGAGCAGGATTGACCTGAGCATGGCCCCGTAGGGCCCATCTTTCTTCTCCTTCATCAGACTTGTCTTGTTAGCAGCAGCAACATCCATCACCTTCGACTTGGACTTGTATCGGAGAAGACTCTTGCTCCATGAGGTAATTGGTCCAGGCATCATGGTATGTTGTCATTTTTTATCATTATAACCTTTAGATATATGCATCAAATTCCTTTTATTTCTGACAACTGCTTGGATCTTACATTGACCTGCTTGACCATGGTTGGGGGGATTAACAGAGTGTCCTAGCAAGCATGTACCCATAGATTTTGGTTTGCCACCAGGGGGATTTATGAAGAGCCATTGTCCGCTCCCATCATGTCATCATTTTACATCTTATCTCCCACTCATCTGTCCCATTCCCCTAGTCCGGGCATTAGGATGATTTGTTTGTGGGGTTGCACCTTATCTTGTGGGAAGAAGGGGCTAAAGGCCCAGAAGGTAAAAGCAGCTGGTAAAGGATAAAAGCCATAAAAAATGAAACCTAGAGATGCCTAGCCCAGGGATCCCCGAGAAGGCAATAAAAAAGCCTCTCAACAAGAAATAAGAGGGACCCGAAGAAAAATAACAAAACAAGACCTAGCCAAGAGGATAGGGGGTCTCATCGCGAGCTAGCCTATTATGTTCATGGGTACCTAGCAGTATGACATTGCCACTATTTGGTTACCATGCCAGGGCAGTGACCTTTGGTTGCATGGCCAAGGGAAAGGGGGTCTCATAACGAGCCAACCTTATCATCTCTGTGAAAGTGCTTGTGGGTAACACTGTTAGCTCTGGTCACCACGCCAAGGCAGTGTCCTCTAGTTAGTCCTTGAAATAAAAAAGAAGAAAGCAAATAAAGAAAAGAATAAAGGCAATAAAGGGCTTGGAAAGAATTGCATCCGTGACGAGTACAGCTTGCCTTCTACAAAGGCACCCATAGGTAATATCATGCATCCCTTTCTTTCACTCTACCCGTATGTCTGGACATCCCTTGACCACATCACCTCGTTTTACATGGCTTGGATGATACCCCTTGGAGACTTTCCTTTCCTTATGGACACTAGCCCAATAGGGTATTTTGTCTTTTTCTCTGGCTCTGTATTGTAGGTCTTTGTAATGTCTTTGAGCTATTGAATGATATATGAGGGTTTTTATGCATATGTTTGATAACATTAATGATGAAACGTGATTAACATTGCTATGACCCCTGTGACTAATGAGCCCATGGAGGGCAAAGTTTTTGATGTGCAGGACCATGCCCGACGGACAGGTACCAGTTGGACCGGTACACATGGGGAGATGATTAGTTCGGACCTCCATGGGGCTGAAGAGCCCATCAGATGGTTGC
>ML805109.1:2531-30425 GCA_009831015.1 Picea engelmannii | reverse complement strand
ATTAAAAATCTCAAATCTTTTATTCAAGTTCATATTTGTTTTGGGCTAACTTAGCTAACATTGTCTTGGTTTTGTAGCATTTTGGATGTATCCTTTGACATTGTTTTATGCAGATTTTTAGCACAAAGGAAGAGTTGCTACAATGGTGTTAGCTCCCAAGGCCTCCAAAGGGCATTTTCTAGTTGGACATTAAGTCCACCCTCCTTCTATCTTTATAAAAAGTATTGTAAACCACCCTTGAGAGTCTCTTGGGTGGCCTTCTTGTTCATTTGCACATAAAAATCTGATATTGTAATAGTTAGGATTTCCCCTTTTGCTTTTCATTTTTTACACCCATACTTGGCCAATACGGTAGGCATTGTGCTATAGTTGTGGGGTTTGAATTTTTATTTCCAAAGTCTTTATTTTCTTTCATAATACCCAACTTGGCCAACACGGTAGGCATTGTGCCTCCACTTGTGCCATTGTTGGAGTAGTTTTGTTTTCAAGTCTTTACATTCTTTCAAAGTATTTTAATTTCAATAATTTAGTTATACCCTCATTGGTCAAACGGTAGGCACTGCGCCTCCACATGACCAGAATAGTGAGGCAACAATA
The DNA here is from genome assembly GCA_009831015.1 of Picea engelmannii. Classification (NCBI taxonomy): domain Eukaryota; kingdom Viridiplantae; phylum Streptophyta; class Pinopsida; order Pinales; family Pinaceae; genus Picea; species Picea engelmannii. Next base: position 29,828 of record ML805109.1, on the reverse strand, counting down.
ATTTCATCTAATTTGTAAAGAAAACAATAATCCAATTTCATTATTTGTTTAAGGCAAACTAATAAAGCATCTCAATACATTTACTTTGCCCCACCTTGCAAGAGGGTGGCCCCAAGCCATTCCTTGCAATAACAGAAGGCTTGTTTTAAATATTAAAATCATTGCTCACGTTAAAATTTATTTCCCAACGTTTGCCCCGTATTCTCTCCCCTTGCCGTTTAGTTGGATCCTGGGTGACAAGAAAGGGCAAAGGTTGGAGGTAGTAACTAGGCATCCACTACCAATTGTTGTTCTTGCACCATCAAAACAAAGACTTGGAAAGAAGCTTGGGGTGCTAGGTCGGGGACGATCTCACGGCGCTCGACGTCCTCCAAGTGGAGTACCTTGCAAACTTTGGGTTTGACCTGCGAAGCTAGGGTAGGACTCGTTGCCATACTTTTTGAGCATCCAGCACTCTCTTTTCGTGTGAACAATAATAGTTTTGGGGTAGTCACATAGTCTAGGACACAAACATTCACACTTAAATCCCCTAATTGAAGTGACACATAAAATTTACTAAAATCAAGTTACACACTACATTTCATAACACTTGCAACACATTTTCATTTCACAACATGATATCTCAATTTCATTTTGCAAGCAATCTTATGGTGGTGTGATTCATTTACAAGCAAGTTTTCATTTCAAGTCTCACAAATCACATTTAAGGCAATTTGAGTTCTCATATATTTGGGTATTTTAAAGCAATCAATATTTCAAGGCAATATCTATGTTGTGACATCTTATGTGAATGGTCTAAAATCAAATTTCCCTTTTTGTACATTTTGTAACATCATCTAATGTGCTTATTCATGTTCATGAAGTTGTATGTATGATATTTTTCATCATTTCATTTTGTGAGTTGAATATTTCATTTATCTAATTGTCTCTGTCATGTATATGGTGTAATCATCTAATTCATCTTGTTCATTACAAGCTATCTTGTATTTCAATTTGTATATCTCAAATGTAACGTAGCTCTTGTTGTATCCTATAGCATTATTTGTCTCTTGTATAAGTTGTATTTAATCCATTAAATTGTGTAATCTAATTGATCCCTTGCCCAACTTTAGGCACTAGTCATAGTTGACTTAGGGAAAGGCTTGATTCTCATTCTAACGATTTGCATTTGCATTTTTGCTTGCCATATAGGCTAGTTTCCCCTCACCTTTAATGAACTAAAATTAACTCCTAGATTTCATCTAATAATTCACATAGTAACTAGGGTCTACCCCCCTTGGCTTCCCTAGGAGTAAGCCTAGACGAAAGAGGTTCAAGTCAAAGTGATAACGTGGGCTTTGAACCTAGGTATTGTGCCTCTAAGGACACACTAAGTGAGCAGGACTTAGCTCACGTTTGCAAGTGTGTATAAGGACGACAACAGAAGCTACTCATAGTCTAGGGCTTGTAGGTGGCTCCTGTTATCCCCACTTTTTAGGGATAACTAGGAGATCATGTCTCGAGGCCCACATGTCCTAGACATGGAGTACCGAGAGCAGTATTGACCTGAGCATGGCCCTGGAGGGCCCACCTTTTCTTCATTCATCATCTTTGTCTTGTCAGCAGCAGCAACATCCATCACCATCGGCTTGATCCTGTATCAGAAGAGGTTCTTGCTCCATGAGGTAATTGGTCCAGGTATCATGGTATGTGTCGCTTTTGATCATTGAAACCTTTAAATATATGCATCGGATTCCTTTTATCTCTAACAACTGCTTGGATCTTACATTAGCCCACTTGACCATGCTTGGGGAAATTGATAGGGTGCCCTAGCAAGCCTGTGCCCATAGGTCTTGGTTTGTCACTGGGGGGTTTCTGAAAAGTCATCATCTGCTCCCATCATAGCACCACTGTTTCATCTTATCTCCCGCTCATTTATCCTATTCCCCTTGTCCGGACATTGGGTTGACCTATTTGTAGGATTGCACCTTATCTCGTGGGGAGAAGGGGCTAAAGGCCCAGAAGGTAAAAGCAGCTGGTAAAAGACAAAAGCTTAGAAATAAAACCTCAAGATGTTTCTCCCAGGGATCCCCGAGAAGGTAGTAAAAAGCCTCTTAGCAAGAAACAAGAGGGACCCGGAAAATAACAAAGCAAGACCTAGTCAGAGGATAGGGGGTCTCATCATGAGCTAGCCTATTAGGTCCATGGGTACCTAACAGTATGACATTGCCACCTGTTAGCACAAATTCTTGCAAGGGGGACGTTTTCGCTCCAAGATTCGAGCCCGTGGCGTAAACGCAAAGAAATGGGGCTTAAAGGACCCATCAAATGCATTTTATTCATTTGCAGGCATGAGCGCCAAGCGCAACACACAGAAGACGTCCATTTCGGACTTAAGTGTTAGCAGATGAGCGATCCGGGACTTGGGCCCACAATATTGCCGAGATGATCAGGACCGTCCATCCAGAGGGACGTGTGGCGCACGATTAGGCTATGTCGCCACCTCGCCTTTCGTAGCTTTGAAGCACAAGGAGCAGCCTCCTCCCAGCAGCGAGACGCGAAGTGCCGAAGGCGTCCAGGACTCGGGCCCACAATATTGCCGAGATGATCAGGACTGTCCATCCAAAGGGACGCGTGGCACGCGATTAGGCTATGTCACCACCTCGCCTTTCGTAGCTTTGAAGCACAAGGAGCAGCCTCCTCCCAGCCACGAGACGTGAAGTGCCGAAGGCATTCAGGACCCGGGCCCACAATATTGCCGAGATGATCAGGACCGTCCATCCAGAGGGACGCGTGGCGCGCGATTAGGCTATGTCGCCACCTCGCCTTTCGTAGCTTTGAAGCACAAGGAGCAGCCTCCCAGCCGCGAGACGCGAAGTGCCGAAGGCATCCAGGACTTGGGCCCACAATATTGTCGAGATGATCAGGACCGTCCATCCAGAAGGACGCGTGGTGCGCGATTAGGCTATGTTGCCACCTCGCCTTTTGTAGCTTTGAAGCTCAAGGAGCAGCCTCCTCCCAGCCGCGAGACGCGAAGTGCCGAAGGCACCTTTGAAGATAGGCACAGGGTCACAACCCGTGGTCACTTGGGGGCAATAGAAAGAACTGCGCAAAGGGCCGAAGCGCCGGGTTTAGCTACAGAAGGGATCACCGCGTTCTCCAGAGACCAGTTCGGCTCGACCTCGATCTTGGTCCTTGCTAAAAATAAATGAAGGTGGATGGAGGTAGTTGAAACCTCGGCTCACTCATCAAATGTGAGGCATGGAGGTTCTGGCAGGTGGTCTGCCCAAGACCGTTTGGTGTGCAATTTGATCTGAAAAGCCCATGCCGATCTGATGCTCTCGTTCGACCAAAGAACCTGCACACGATAGGTTGAACTTTAATGTTTCAGCTACCTCCCCTGCAAAGGCCATGCAAAGTTAAGGTGACGTCTGACGAAGGATTTTCGTCCGAAATTGACTGAAGGGACGCCACGCCTTGGAGGTCCGAGCACGCCTCTGTTGGACGAATTTTTCTGAGTATATGTACTTAGTTTTTGTATTTTTGAAGGCATCAATGGTTGAGCTAGGCTCCCGATTGTAAATTTTTAATGAAGCATTGGTTGCTCAGGTTATGTATTGGCACTTGAGACTTCTTGCCTTATGAATGTTAGCTTCTTTCCGTCTCTTTGTTTACACTGTGTTAGAATAGCTCGGAATTGGAGGATCTAGTCGAGTTGTGTTGTTATAGGATGATGTAGGTTGGATCACTGTGATAGTGCATTGTTTCTAATTATTTCTTGTATTTTCTCAACGTTGAATGATTTGGAATTAGAGGATCCAGTCAAGTCACCCTTCAGTTCCCCGAAACTCAGAACCAAGCGGATCTTGTATTCTGAGCTTTTCTTCCTCAAGCTATTGAAAGGCCTGATGCCCGAGGCAGTCTTGCTCACTCATCTCACCAAGTCTTCCATCTACTCATTTTACAATCAACTCACTGACGGAAGTTAGATCAAGACCTCCTTTGTTCTTTACATACTAGGCTTGGTCCCTGAGTTAGAGTGATACCTTCCTGGGTCTCTACCCATTTGATCACCTCTTTATAAACAAAACGTGACATAAATTGATGAGCGTCGGGCTCTGCTCCTGCTGCAATCCAGGAGTGACTTCCGTCGCCAACACCACCATCTGGTTACCACGCCAGGGCAGTGACCTTTGGTTGCATGGCCAAGGGAAAGGGGGTCTCATCACGAGCCAGCCTTCTCATCTCTGTGAAAGTACTTGTGGGTAACGTTTTCAGCTTTGGTCACCATGCCAAGGCAGTGTCCCTTGGTTAGTTCTCGAACAAAAAAAGCAAATAAAAGAATAAAACAAGAATAAAGAAAATAAAGGCAAGAATGGACTTGGAAAAAATGCATCCATGACAGCGACAACTCTCCTTCTACAAAGGCACCCACAGGTAACACTTATGCATCCTTGGCCCTCAATGCACCCACATGTTTGGACATCCCCTAGCCACATCACCTCACTTACATGGCTTGGATGAGATCTTTCTGGAAACTTTCCTTTTCTTGTGGACACTAGCCCAATAGTACGCCTTGTCCTTTTCTCCAATCTTGTATTACAGGTTTTTGTAATGTCTTTGAGCTATTGACTAACGTATTAAGGGTTTTATGCATATGTTTAATAATATTGATGATGAGACGTGATTGACATTGCTATGATCCCTGTGACTGATGAGCCCATGGAGGGCGTAGCTTTTGATGTGTAGGACCATGCCCGACGGATAGGTACCATTCTGTTTGCTGAAGTGAGATAGAGCCTTGCCATAGCAACACTCTACTCTTTCATGCTGAAGAGGATTGAGCCTAGCCTTAGCTACACTCATTTTTCCCCTCTTCATATGCTAGCCGTACTTTCCAGAGCTCAAGAAGGAGGAGACATCCTAGGCCTAAGTTATCTACACTTAGGGTCGTTTTCTTCTAGGGTTTGATGATAGAGCCTTGCTGTAGCAACACTCTCCCTCATAGAAACATTGGAGTGAGCCTTTCTCCCCTAGGGTTTTGTCTCTGAGGCCCTGCCATAGTAGCACTTCAGAGCTCTTCCCTCCAGTCCTTAGCCGTCCTCCTTCAACTCCTGCGTCCTTCATTATTGACTCCATTTAACCCTAAAGGTACTGATTTAAAACCTCAAACGTTGAAGTAGAACCTGATCTAAACACTTTTAATACCTTTGAAATTGAAACCCTAACTGCACTAACCCTAGCTCTACCTAATCCTACTAACCCTGAATGCTGAGGTCACTCCTCACTATTATATCATTGATGCAACAATGTTTTGTCTTTTGACCAATTGAATGGTTGTTGAAGGCATTAATTGAGTTAAGAAGTGATTTGTTATATTGAATGTTGTATCATTCTAGTATTTATTGGTGAAGTGACATTACTGCAATTGCTATTTCGTAAACATTGACTTCGTCAACATTTAATTTTAAATTGCTCATATTGAATATCAGATAGTCTTTAATTTATATAAAGTACTAACCAAGATTGCACGTATCAGTTTCCTTGTTGTATTGTCTCAAGCAGGTGCTTTTCTTTTATTTGGTTATACCTTATTATTCGCTGTTTAGCCGGTACTATCTGATTGGCGGTGATCTGTGAAGGGGGAACTTGTCCTTGTCCTTTTATCCTTTGTCCTTTCAAAACCCCAGGTCACCGAGGACGTCTCCCCTAGGCCTAACCTCCCTAAAGAGAAAGAACCTTCCCATCGTGGTGACATTGGGTGGGATAGGTTCTTGTTACACCAGTTTGGCACTCTACCTTATAGCCTTTTATCCTAGCTACAAACTGTGCGATAACAACTCCAACCATGCATTTTGATTTGCACTACCTACAGAAGGCCCTTCTCCAAGTCTACTTCCACACAAGTTCTGAAATATCCAAAATCCGACGGATCTGGATATCTACTGCTCAACTAGTGTTCCGACTCTTGGATCTAATACTTTGGGGGTTTCTGGATGTGTTTTAGTTAATTGTTTAACATGCTTGGTGATTTTTGCATGTGTGTGTCATACAAATAAGGTTTGGACATATACATAAAGCATGCAAAGTAATGAACCAACAAAATCTCAATAGCATGTATTATATGGAAAAAGCAGGAAATACAACTGAAATGCGGAAAGCATAGAAATAATCATTAGTTAGATCTCATGGATCGTCACTGGAATACAATGCGACTAATACAAAATACCTGTGAACAGAAGATATGGATAGATCTGCACAAGCACAGATAGATCTCCAAAATGTAGTTTCGGAAACTCACGACAACTGCTGCAAATGCTGGATAACTCGCCCTGGTGGCTATACTTGACAGATCCGCCTGGAAACTGTCCCAAACTGAGCACCCTGGTCTTTAGGCACCTTCTGATAACTGTCGGATTGAAAATCTAACCCCTGAAGCTCCATATGACATCCCCTAGGGGGTTGCGCACCTCCTAGGCTCTGTGAGTGTGGCCTAGTGATTCCACCTACGGAATCCAATGATAACTGTCTCGAAATGTGCACCCTGGCCTCCTCTGTAATGGGTCAGAAGGGTTTCCTCTGGTATGATCTGGAAAGCCTCTTGGAACCCCAAAAATCCCTCCTCTAGAGCTGCGCACTTTCTGGCTATTTGATGCACTCTGGTAGATTCCACTGTCAAAATCTGATGACAGGTGGCTCAAAAGAAGCGCCTTGGTTGATCCTCAACTGGGTTGGGATGAATCGGTGAGATAAGCCTTGGTCTCGTGCAACTACACAAAACCCTCTCTAACCCTTGCGCCCTCACTCACTGCATTGCACAATCTCTGCAATAGATTTGAATACTCCTGAAATGACACGGTGAAATACCTGGATGGTATCTCCGATAGGCTAGGGTGTGTCTTGCAACACCGAAACCAATCTATGTGGTGATTTCCTCCAGAAATCCATAAAACATCAAAGAGGTCGATTTCCTCCTTTGGAAACTGTTCTCAACATCAAATCATAACATAATGAGGAATTAGGTCGAATTCCTCCTTTTATACCTTTCCCGTTCTAATTCTCTGTTGACATCACTTAAGCTAGGTGCGTTTTCTCCTAAGGTGAGTGATTAATTCATTAAGTCTCCCCCTCAACACCTTTTTCTTCTATTTCTCCGTTGACATCAGCTTAAGTGACTTTTCCTATGATTTTTGGCTTAATTCATCGTTTAGCCACTTATTCACCCTTATTTCTCCTTGTGTTCCTATTTGTGCCTGACTATAGTCTACGGGAACAAATAGACTACTAAGTCACTTCCTTCTAGCCTACTCTTGGGAACGGGATATCACAGTCCTCCCTTCTCAAGATTGCTTGTCCTCAAGCAACATCAATCCTGGGTGCTGCAATATATGCTCTCCCTCCCATGTGGCATCCTTCATTGGAAGTCCCCTCCATCTAACCAAGCACTCCCTGATGACCCTGCTTCTCAATCTGTGCTCTCTTTGCTCGAGCACCTCCTCCGGTACTAGCTCCAACTGACCCTCCTCATCCAAGGGTGGCAACTCCTCTGAAATGCTAACCTGTTGCCCCACTGCCTTTTTAAGGCAAGAAACGTGAAATGCATTGTGAATCTTACTACCCTCCGATAGCTCTAGCTCATATGCCACCTCGCCTACCCTCCTGATAACTCTATATGGTCCATAGAATCTAGGCTTCAGTTTCTCTGCCCCGCTCCTTTTCAAGGAGGACTGTTTGTATGGATTTAAATGTAGAAAAACCAAACCCCTACCTCGAAACTGCGCTCTATCATCCACCTGTTCGCATAAATCTTTTGCTGGTTTTGAGCTTGATCTGAAAATAGAAGGCTGACTTGTTATGCTATGCAAGCACCCTCTACTTCATTAAAATAAACTTTACAGGACCTTGCTTCATGTGTATAAATATGCAAGATAAACTTATGTGTTAAGTTCATGTATCTTCTTGTAAATGCTTATGTGTGAGGAATTGTTCTTTTGAATGATTAAATATGTACTTCAAATAAATACACAACAACATAAATTGCAGCAAATAAACCATCAAACTCACAACAATAACAACATGATAAAGGAGTTCACCCCCCTCCGGGCTACATCTCCTTGAGCCTCCATCAATGGACTTGGCTCTCTGGGATTAATTAGTCAAAAGTTCTTTTACAAGCTGCTGCTCAACTCCAATGGAAAAACAGACTGTACCATTGAGATCAGAACACATAAAAACCCCAAAAATGACTAATAGAACTCTGAAAACGGATCATGGCTCATCCGGGCATGACCTCTTCTACATGTGGCCATAAGCTTCCCTGAGCTTCTCTGTGGAAAAAACACCTGTAAAAGTCCTCAAAAGCCTCTGAAACCTATCCCAATGTGTTCAGAGCATATTAATTAGCCAAAAATGATTATTCAATCACAGAAAACAAACATAGGCTCACCAAACCATGTCCTCGATCAATGAGGGCTTCAAGCTCCCTAGAGCTTGCTGAAACTTCAATGGTGAAAAACTTGCAGAAGAAGTCTTCAAATGGCTGTGAAAACTGTGCCAATGGATTCAGCACGTCCAAAAACCCCTAGCTGGGCTTTTATGGCACCTCAATCGGCCAAAAGATGAAGAAGTTAGGCCTCCTCCATTTTCCTCCTTCAAGCTTGCTGAAACTGGTTTGCCAATTCGCACCCTTGTGTGCTTGAACCAAGAACACGCTCCAAAATGCGTGTTAAAACCCAGCACCGAGCAGTTCCGAAAAACGGTCCAAACTGTAGGACGGTTAGGGCACGCCCAACCCCTAACCGCCTAGCTCCTGGGCGTATGAGTCATATGACCACGTGTTTGGCAAGAAGGAGCCAACGGTCAAAACCGTGTCAACCGTTCAAAATTCCCGCGCGCAAACTTCCATATAGCACAAAGGTCATGTGCAATATATATGTGACCGTGGGCTGGGCCCTTTGCAATGCAACTCCCGCATATATATATAAACAATGGTTATATGTGATATAACCAAACCACGGTGTAATATTTTAAACCCCGCGCCATATATATTACCACAGTTGCATGTAATGCAATGAAACCACGGGTCATGGAAAATAGACCCCGCATGTTTCCAACTGGCTACTATATAACACGGTCATATTACAATGCCAACGACCACAGGCCGGGGCTAAGCCCCGACCCGACCTCCCGCCAAAACAATAACAAATGCAACTTAAATAAAATGTTACCCGCATACATATTAAGTAACAGTTGGTGGCCCATTGGTCGGGCGGTCGTGCGAAGGCGCTATGCTGGGGGGAGGTCCGGGGGTCGAACCCCGCGGCCTCCAATACATTTTATATAAAACCAACTAGCCAATAAACGAGTGACACGTGGCGCCCATGGATTGGGCCACGTGTCCTCACACTATTCATCAGCTACAGGACATGTGTCGCTCCCAGATTCGTCAACAGTCATCCTATCAACATCTGCCACGTCATCATCGTACGGTCTGTACGACCCTGCCACGTCAGACCGTACGGACTATACGGACTGTACGAACAGGTACAGTCAGCATCAAACTTTTTGCCTATTTGGCTTGGCGAACAGATCGCGATATCTTCTCCATACGGCGTCCATTTGACAAAGTAAATATACCGCCGGAATCAGGAAGACGAGATGGACACAATGGTACTGTTTTTGTCGCATTCCGAGCATTTTGAAATTTGAGCAAAATTTTGACCCCTGGTCCAGATTTTGATCAGAGCTGCCTGTAAGTTTTCCTTTACTGCCCGTAAAATCCTCTGACTCTCCTCAACCTTGTCTTTGGCCCCCGAGACCCTGCTATCCCCAAACACAGTCTCCACAAAAGAGGGTGCATCGTATCCATACAATGCTCTAAATGGCGACATCCTGATAGACATATGGTAAGTTGTGTTGTAACAATACTCACCCATGTGCATGTTGGAGTTAGTTCACACACACCTATGATTTCTTTTTCCTAAGGTTATTCCTTGTTTATTATTCATAATTAGTCATTATCTAGTCTCTTATATTTTAGGGGAGAATATTCCACCTGGAGAATATTCTCTTTCAGTTGACACTTCAATTTGACTAGTTGAGTTGAGTTTAGATGTTGCATTGGGATCATCACCATGCAACATTGGGATCATCACCATGCTAATTCGACCTTGCCTTGGTATCATCACTAGAGTGGCGCATTAGCCTTGATTCCCTGAGTTAACTCCTCACTACTCTATGTTCATTCAGTTAACTGAAGATTAGTTGACTAGTTAACTCAACTAGGTGGCAGTTCACTCCCGTAACTGCCTGAGAGACTAGAATAGGTGGAAGTTCACTCCCGTAACTGTTGGTGTGTGTCTAGATCACTCTAGACCACCACTATGGCGCATTGGTTCACCTCAAGTCGAACTCATTGAGATATATAGAGTATATCATGTGTAAATTATTCATTATTTCACAATGGTTAATGAGAATTCTTCCATTCCTTCTCTGCTTCTTCTTCCTTCTCCAATTCTCTCTGCAAATGTGTGTATTATTGTTTAGCTAGATCTATTCTGTGCAGGTTCAACACATTTACATGGTATCAGAGCCGACGGACTGCTAAGCAAAAGCTACACCAAAATTTTTTGCAGGTACAAAAGATTGAAGACAACAGAGAGATGGAATTCCAAAAAGAATTCATTCTTACACCATGCAACTATTTTGCATGGAAGGAGAAAATAGCCATACATCTCTCTGATCTAGAGGGTTGTATAGGTTAACCATGAATATAGATACAAAGCCGACATCAACCATAGAAAAATCCAAGTACTTAAATCGCATGGATGAGGCACTTGGAACAATTTGCAGTCTTATTTCTCCCGTTCTCCTTTTTCACATATCTTCCTGTAAGACTCCCAATGAAGCCTGAAAAATCTTGGAAGGGCTCTTTGGCAAACAGGATGAGATGAGGGGACACATGCTAGAGGTGGAGTTGCTCACATTGGATCCAAAAAGCTTCGACAATATCCAAGATTTCTTTACAAAATTCAAGGATTTACTGTCGCAATTCAAAACTTGCGGGGTTGATAAATCGACGGAGGAGAAACAAATGGTTCTCACCATTCTCTCCAAACTTGGAACTGAATTCTCTGTATTTGTATCTACATTCCATACTGTCAGATTCGCCTCTGGAGCCACCTGGAAGATGCCTTCTCTTGAGGATTTTATCGAATCCCTAACACAAGAGCAAACCAAGCTCATCAACATGGGCACAATCAAAGGCCCAAGGTGCATGCACTCACTGTGCATGATGGCAGCCTCAAATATCAGAAATCTAAAGATAAAGATAAGCGGAAATCTCATGCACATACAAAGAAGGAAGGGTACACAAAACCCTTTACCGATGCCTCCGGATCCAAAGGAGAAAAGGGAAGAAAAGGAGAGAAATGCACATACTGTCACAAAGGATTCCATTCGGAATCCGCATGCATGTAAAAACAAATAGATCTAATGTCTCAAATACTTCAGCAAAACAACCTTGGAGATCGCATCCTTGAGGGCGCAAAGAAGAAGAAGCCAGAAGATCCGAATTCCAAGAAAGGCAATTCTAGCCATGCCTTGATTGCCATCAACTCCTCTCCCGATGCTTGGATCGTAGATTCAGGAGTATCACATCACATGGCTGCCTCAGAAGCAGTCTATTCTTCATTGGATGCATGCAAAGGTCCTCCTATTCTGATGGGGGACAACTCTTCTGTCGAAGTCATCGACAAAGGAAGGATTGAACTCACCAATGGAAGCTTCGAGAACGTGCTACATGTTCCCAAACTTTTTGTCAACCTTCTCTCCGTATATTAGATGACGAATTCCGGCACCGGAAAGAGAGTCGTATTCACACCAAATGTCGTGGACATCTACGGCATGCAAACCAACTCCAGGGTTGCAACCGGTGAGGTAAATCATCAGTCTAGATTGTATACATTTTCTGAATTCATTGAACCTGATTCTGCTTTACTGCTTACTCATGCTGATGAAAGTAGTAGGATATGGCACGAAAGGTTTGGACATTTGAATTTCAGATACATGCAACAGCTTAGCAAGCACATATTAGTTGATGGTCTACCAGACATCCATTTCTCTAAGGGAGTATGTGAGGGATGTGTTCTCGGGAAACACCCTCAAGAGAAATTCGACAAAGGAAAGTCTCAGCGAGCTTCCACACCTTTAGATCTGATCCACAGTGACCTCATGGGTCCTTTTCTGCATCCATCAATCAACAAAGCGAGGTTTGTTCTCATTTTTGTTGACGATTTCTCACGTTTTATTTGGATCTACTTTCTTAGGCAAAAATCATAAGTCTTTCAACACCTGAAAGATTTCAAAGCCTTGGTTGAGACATAGTCCGGAAAGAAGATCAAAGTCCTCCGAACTGATAACGGGGGAGAGTATGTAAATCATGAGATCCATAATCTTTGCCATGAGGCAGGGATTCAGTTGCAACATATAGTTCCCTACACTCCGCAGCAAAACGGAGTTGCTGAGTGGAAAAACCAATCTCTAAAGGAGATGGCATCTTGCATGTTGCATGCAAAGTCACTACCACGGAGACTATGGGCCGAAGCACTTAACTGTGCAACATACATCCAAAACAGATCTCCCCATAGATCTGTCAAGGATAAGACCCCCTACGAGGCTTGGAGCGACCTCAAACTGGAAGTGACCCACTTTTGCATTTTTGGTTCACGTGCATGGGCTCGAATTCCCTCTGAAAAGAGGAAGGCACTTGATCCACAGAGCACCGAGTGCATTTTTGTTGGATACTCTGATGGTGTGAAGGGATATCGTCTTATTGATCTTTCCTTGGACCGGCTCATCATTGAGCGTAGTGTCCAATTCGAGGAAAGTGTCGCATGTACCTCAACAGCCGCATGCAGACACCTTCACTCTTCCACCTGTTCGAGATGATGAGCATGCACATGCCGACTCTTCTTCAGGCGAGAGTTCTGATTCAGAGGACTCAGATGATTCAGATTCAGATTCAGAGTCAATACAGTCGGATGCAGAGTCAGAGCATCCAGATGCAGTTACAGAGCCAGAGCAGAGGCCCAAGTGGGCACAGACTACTCTTCAGGATGCAGGGGATCTCGTCGGTGATCCAACCGATACTAGGAGGACTCTATCTGATTTCGAGGAGCCTCCTGTTGCACTCACTGCCACCGAACCATTGCCTTCGAGGCATCTTTTCTTGTTTTAGTCTTCAGATCCACAGTCTTATGGCGAGGCTGTTGGAAATCCCTTTTGGGAATCCGCCATGCAGGAGGAGTACAACTCCCTCCTCGAGAACCAGACTTGGGATTTGGTTCCCCTTCCTTCTGGGAGGAAACTTGTTAGATGCAGATGGGTCTACAGGACCAAGAGCGCAACGGATGGATAGATCAGCAGATACAAAGCCAGGCTTGTCGCCAAATTCTTTCAGCAGGTTCATGGTATTGACTATGATGAGACCTTCACTCCAGTAGCGAAGATGGATTCCATACGATTGGCACTTTCCATTGCGGCAGCCAAGGGATGGGAAGTCCATCAGATGGACGTGAAGATTGCATTTCTTCACGGTGATCTCTTTGAGGAGATCTACATGGAGTAGCCTCAGGGATTTATGCAGGACTCATCTTTGTTCTGTCGACTGAAGAAGTCACTTTATGGCCTCAAACAGGCTCCGAGGGCATGGTATGCCAAGATGGACTCCTACCTGTTGTCACAGAACTTTGTACGTTGTAAATCAGACCCGAATGTATACATGCTCAGGACGGCTGATTCACTTCTACTTTTAGTTCTGTATGTCAATGATTTGTTGATCACCGGTTGCTCGACTTCAGCGATTGCTACAGTCAAGAGGATTCTTCATGACAGGTTTTTGATGATGGACATGGGTTTGCTACACTTCTTCCTTGGACTTGAGATCAGTCAGGATGCATAAAGCATCACACTGTCTCAAGCCAAGTATGCACGAGATCTCCTTGACAAATTTCAAATGACAAACAGCAAGTCTGCTCCGACTCCTTTCCTATCAGGAGTCAAACTTGAGGATGGCGGGGAGACCACTAGTTGACAACACACTGTACAGACAGCTAGTGGGGAGCTTGTTGTATCTCACACACTCCAGACCGGACCTCTCATATGCAGTTGGCGCAGTTTCTAGGTTCATGCAGGAGCCGCATGAGCTACATTGGAAAGCTGCAAAGCGTATCCTTCGATACGTACAGGGCACCATCACCTTTGGGATTCATTATGCAACAGACTCTACATTAGATCTCATCGGGTTTACTGATTCCGATTGGGCTGGCGATAGCATTGATTGCAAGTCCACATCTGGTTGCTCACTTAGTCTTGCTTCCGGGCCTATCTGTTGGTCGAGCAAGAAGAAGCTGCCATTGCTCTATCTTCAGCCTAGGCAGAGTACAGAGGGGTAGTTAACATAACCATTCAGGCTATGTGGCTACAACATTTTCTCACTAAGTTGGGCATTCAGTTTCATCGGCCGATCGTCATCTGGTGTGACAACCAGAGCATTCTGAAGTTTTGCAGAGATCTAGTTCAGAGGCAGCAGACGAAGCACATCGAGATCCACATGCACTACATCCGGGACTTAGTACATGAGGGGATCATCGACTTACAATTTTGTCCTTCAGCAGAACAGACGACAAACATTTTCACCAAGACCTTCACTAAGCAGAAGTTCCATTCTATACGAGGTCGTCTTGGAGTGAAGGACACAGTTGCCTAGCAATTGTAGTTCTTCTTTTTACATACATTGTACCTTGAGGGGGGGGTTTTCCCATGAGGTTTTCCCTCTTTCCTCACTTTATTTTCAGTGTATGTTTTGTACTTGGGTATCTAACATGGCCTCGTTGTCGGGACCCAATCTTTATTTTCACCATAGTGATGTTCAGGGGGGGTGTTGGAGTTACTTCACACACACCTATGATTTCTTTTTCCTAAGGTTATTCCTTGTTTATTATTCATAATTAGTCATTATCCATTCTCCTATATTTTAGGGGAGAATATTCCACCTGGAGAATATTCTTTTTCAGTTGACACTTCAGTTTGACTAGTTGAGTTGAGTTTAGATGTTGCATTGGGATCATCACCATGCTAATTCGACCTTGCCTTGGTATCATCACTAGAGGGGCGCATTAGCTTTGATTCCCTGAGTTAACTCCTCAATACTCTATGTTCATTCAGTTAACTGAAGACTAGTTGACTAGTTAACTCAACTAGGTGGTAGTTCACTCCCGTAACTGTCTGAGAGACTATAATAGGTGGCAGTTCACTCCCGTAACTACTGGTGTGTGTCCAAATCAATCTAGACCACCACTATGGTGCATTGGTTCACCTCAAGTCGAACTCATTGAGATATACAGAGTATATCATGTGTAAATTATTCATTATTTCACAACGGTTAATAAGAATTCTTCCATTCTTTCTCTCC
This sequence comes from Picea engelmannii, assembly GCA_009831015.1. Taxonomy (NCBI): domain Eukaryota; kingdom Viridiplantae; phylum Streptophyta; class Pinopsida; order Pinales; family Pinaceae; genus Picea; species Picea engelmannii. The sequence goes on along the minus strand of ML805109.1, from coordinate 14,377 downwards.
TTCCTTCTCCAATTCTCTCTGCAAATGTGTGTATTATTGTTTAGCTAGATCTATTCTGTGCAGGTTCAACACATTTACAATGCAACCATGTCACCCATGTGCACTGTTGCCCCCCCACATAGTTTCTCAGATACCCCTCCACACATTTGTTGACAATCTCTGTCTGTCCATCTGTCTGTGGGTGGTAACTGGTACTAGTGGCTAGCTCTGTGCCCACCAATTGGAAGAGCTCCTGTGAAAACGCGTTGATGAAGCGCCCATCTCTGTCATTGACTATCTGTTTGGGTAAATCGTGCAATCAGAAAACCTCTCTGAAAAATAGCTCTGTTACCTGTATGGCCTTGTAGTCCATGGGTATGGCAAAAAAGTGTGCAAATTTGGTCAGCCTGTCGACCACTACAAATATACAATCCCTGCCCTGCACTTGAGGAGGACTTGTAATGAAGTCCATAGAAATGCTCTCCCATTTCTGCTCCGAAATGGGTAGAGGCTGAAGTAATCCCGCGGGGTGTGTCTACTCGGACTTGTTCTGCTAACAAGTCGTGCACTCCTGGATGTGTTTCAGTACATCATCCTTGAGACCCTTCCATGGGAATCTCTCCCTAATCTTCCTGTAAGTCTTGAAGTACCCCTAATGCCCAGCTGCAGGCGAATCGTGACACACCTTCAGAATCTTCCCTTTCAAGGTAGATTTTGGAACCAAGTCGATTTGGTCCTTGTAGAAAATGACATCGTCCAACACCCGGTATCTATCATCAACTACCTGTCCATCCAATACGTCACAAGCAAATTTGTTTTTGGAATACTCCACCAACAAATGTGCCTTCGAGTCTGTGCAAATATCCATCATTGAACACCTTGCTGGCCTCCTGGACAAATCATCTGCTACGACGTTCCTTTTTCCTTTAACATACTCAATGTCAAAGTCAAAGGCTTGGATCTTCGAAACCCATTTCTGCTGTCTCTCGCTGAGGTCTTTCTGATCCAGGAAATACTTGAGATTGTTGTGATCAGTCTTCACTACAAATCTGCTACCCACCAGATACTGCTTGAATTTGGTTAAGGCATGCATGATTGCCAACATTTCCTTGTCGTAAATCGAGTAGTCTTTCCGACTCATTGAGCTTCCTGCTCTCGAACACAATGGGATGGCCTCCCTGCATCAAAACAACTCCAATCCCCACCCCTGATGCGTCGCACTCTAATACAAATGGTCGAGAGAAATTCAGAAGGGCTAGATCAGGGCATGTGCTCATAACCTCTTTCATTTTCTCAAATGTCTGTTGTGACTCATCCGTCCAATGAAAAGCACCCTTCTTGGTTAAATCTGTGAGTGGTGCTCCCAACTATGAAAAGCCTCTGACAAACCGCCTATAGTAACTGCATAACCCAAAGAATCCCTTCAGCTCCGTGAGGTTCTTGGGTGTTGGCCAATCCAGAATGGCCCTGATCTTCTCCTGATGAACCTGTACTCCCTGCTCACTGATGATATGCCCCAAGTACAGTAGTTCTCTCATCCCAAACTCACATTTGGACTCTTTGGCATATAATGATTGTGCCTGGATAATGGTCTAGACCTCCTCCAAATGTGCCAAATGCTCATCCCATGTCATGTTGTAAATCAATATGTCATCGAAGAATACCAAAAGGCACTTCCTCAACTTCCCCTTGAATATGTGATTCATGCAAGACTGAAAAGTGGTTGGTGCGTTGGTCAACCCAAACGACATGACCAAGAACTCGAAATGTCCAAAGTGGCATTTGAACGCTGTCTTCTCTATGTCCTGCTCTCTGATGCTAATATGATGATATCCTGACCGCAGGTCAATCTTAGTGAAGAAAACTGTCCCATGTAACTTGTCCATCAACTCATCTATGTGCGAAATGGGGTACTTGTTCTTGATCGTTTTCTTATTGAGAAGTCTGTAATCAAAGCACATTCTCAATGTGCCATCTTTCTTCAGTACCAGAACGACTGAAGAAGCAAAAGGACTCGTGCTGGGCCTGTGTGCCCCATTGCAAGCAATTCTTTGATTGCTTTCTCAATCTCGTCCTTGAATCTCTTGGGGTGCCTATAGGGCACGGTGATCACCGGTGTGGTCCCTGCCTCCAACTCAATCGTATGCTCGAATCCCCTATTTGGTGGTCTCCCTGGTGGTATCGACCCAAACACTGGCTCATACTGACTCAGAAGCTTTCTGATCCGTGGATGCTAATGCTCTCTGCCCTTTGAATCCTTCTGGGTGGTGATCAAACACTCTGCCGCATAAGCTACATCACTGCGACGGAAGATCCGCTCCATCCTCTTCGTTGATACTACTTGAGGTGCTCCCGTAGACATGCCTCTTAGTACCACTCTTGATCCACTGGTGTCTCTGAAGCTCATGGTCAACGACTGATAGTTGAACCCAATCTCCCCTAATGAATATAACCACTGTACCGCCAACACTGCATCTGTATCTGATAGGTCAACTACATAAAAGGTATCTGTCAGGGTGTAGTTGCCTAGCTTGACCTCTAGGTCTTGGACCATGTCCAAACATGTCATCGTGTATCCATCTGCCACTGCCATGTGGAATCCCTCAAACTCCTCAGTGTGTAACCCCTCCTGGCTACTAAGGATGCATCATTGAAATTGTGGGTGGCCCCACCATCAACTAGAGTTGTGATGCACTGTCCCCGTACAAGGCCCTTGAGCCTGAGAGTGTTGTACCTGGGTACTCCGGAAAGGGTTGCTATGGTTCCCCCTTTCACCTCTCTACGAGGTTTTGTCTCCTCCTTGGGTTGTGCCTCTATCTATATCCGAGGTTTCTTCGGCTGCCACTCTGGCTCATGTGTAGTCTCATCCTCTGAATCACTATCTGCCTGTGCCTCGATCTCCTCATCTTCCTCCTCAATGCCTGATTCCACCTCAATGTAGTGGATCTGTCCCTTTCCCATGCATCTATGCCCTGGGAGCCAAGGGTCTCTGGAAGAGAAGCAAAGCTTCTTCCTCATCAACTCCGATCTGGTGTCATCATCCAACTTGGGCTTGCCCTTCCATTCTCTTTGAGGATTTTTCTGATCCCTATCTCTCTGTGGTACAAAGGGTTTGGTAAAGGTTTTGGGTTTCAACGTTGAGTCCCCCATGTCTCGTGCACACAACGACCTCCTGTAGGGTGTGGAGCTTGAAAGCCTTAACCCAACCCCTCAATGGCTCTGTCAATGCCTCGGTGAACAACATCACCAACCTGTGCTCTGATATATTTGATACGGCCACTGCCTTCCGCTGGAACTCTGTGATGAAGGCCTCAACTGATCCTGTCTGCCTCAACTGTGTAAGATCTCTGAAATGGAGCTCTGGATCTCTCCTGTCAAACCTACCTCTCGGTGAACTCCAAGTACAAAGTAATGTGGTTGTGACCCAAGGTCACCAACCCATGGTACCACCACTCGTGGGCCTCCCCATCCAAATGCAAAGTGGCGAAGCTGATAACTTTTGACTCTGTCATCGGGTTAAGCTTGAAATATGTGCCAAGCTTCTGTACCCATGCTTGAGCTGAGCATTGTGATGACTCGTCGAAAGTAGGAATGTTTAGCTTTCCCACTTTCTTGATAAAATCCATGTTTTGAGTTTGTGCATTGCCCCTTTTTGCCTCCTGGGGTCTGTTCCAATACCTGATCGAACAAACAGAAAGAAAGAAGTCAGAGCTCAGAGAGATGATGAATCTACCAATGAAGATGATGATGAATACACATCAGAGAAGGAATTGTTCTGAGCCATTCGACTTGGAGACTCCCAGGTAACATGAATATTAGACAGGGGGAGTCTATGCGATAGCTGTGACAAACCAAAGAACCATCCTTTGAGCAACTTGCAGAGTTTGAATAGACAGATTCAGAGCAGTTAGTTAGCAGAAGTACAATCAGTTTTAGTAGTGAATACTTCATGATAGTACAGTAATAAATGGGTCAACGTTATGGACAGTGTCCAGTAGAGTCTTGGACAATATGGATAGAGATGGATTCATAATAACACTTAGCAGGTTTGGACAGATATATGATAGTGGATGAGAGCATGGATTCATAGATTGGTTCAGAGAATGGTTCAGAGACAAATGAAGATTATCATAATGGATGATAATTACACAGGAAATGGCCCAAACAATGCTAATGGATTCAAAATTGACATATATTTTTTGGACACATGTAGTGCATACAACAATTCACATTCAAAATAGAGTAATGCTCAGAAACAACAATGACAAAACTTCCTACGAGCTATGGAAAGGAAGATCAGCAAATGTGAAGCACTTTAGAGTATTTGGAAGAAAACGCTACATCAAAAGAGAAGATGGCAGAATGGGAAAGTTTGACTTTTGTGTGGACAAAGGAGTACTTGTTGATTACTCAAGTACAAGAAAATCATACAAGTGTTACAATCTGAGATTGAACAAAGTTGTGGAAAACTTCAATGTAACAAATGATGAAACAGGTGGACAAGAATCAAATGAAGAAGAAAATGAATCAATGAAACAAATTTACAAAGAAGAAGCAGAAGATGAAGAAGTCTACATCGAACAACCAGAAGGATTCAAGTTGTCAGAGAACGCAGATTATGTGTGCAAATTGAAGAAGGCCTTGTATGGTCTAAAACAAACTCCTAGAGCATGGTACTCTAGATTGGATAAATATCTACAACAGGCAGGATTCAGAAAAGGAAGTGCAGACAACAACCTCTACATCAAGGTAACTCAAGATAGTATTTTATTAATTGAAGTTTATGTTGATGATATTATTTTTGGAAGCAATGATGGCAGGTTAAGCTAGAAATTTGCAAAGGATATGTAGAATGAATTTGAAATGTCATTACTCAGAGAACTATCCTTCTTTTTGGGTCTTCAGATACGTCAAAGCAACCAAGGAATTTTTATTTCTCAAACTAAGTATATCAGAGAAATTCTAAAGAGGTTCAGAATGGAAGATTGCAAACTAGTTAACACTCCTATGCAAACAAGTTTCAAGTTGAGCAAAGATGATGATTCAAAGTCTAAAGACCAGAGACAATAAAGGTCAATGATTGGTAGCTTACTATATGTGACAACATCCAGACCAGATGTAATGGAGGCAGTTGGACAGGTGGCACGATTTCAAGTAGCACCAAAGGAATCACATGTATTAGCAGTAAAGAGGATTTTCAGATATCTCATGGGAACAAAAGAGTTTGGATTATGGTATCCAAAAGTAAAGGATCTATCATTTATTGCCTATACAGATGCAGATTGGACATGTTGCATTGATGACCGACGAAGCACCTGTGGAGCAACGTTCTACTTGGGTGAGTGTTTAGTATCTTGGCTAAGAAAGAAACAATCATCAATATCCTTATCTACAGCCAAAGCATAATATATTGGAGCAACAACATGTTGTACACATGTTCTATGGATGAAACAAACTCTGACAGATATACAGGTTGAGTATGATGAGCTCATTCCAATCTATTGTGATAATACAAGCGCCATTAGTATCTCAAAGAACCTGGTGATGCACTTCAAGACGAAGCACATTCCAATCAAGTATCACTTTCTATGGGAACAAGTTGCAGAGAAGAACATCATAGTTGAATATGTGGGCACAAAAGAACAAGTGGTAGACATCTTTACAAAACTGCTTCCACGGGAAGCCTTTGAGTATCTTCGCTAGAGACTCGCAGTAATTTCTACTCCAAAATGAATGCTTTTGAATGCTTATCATATATGTCTTAGATTTACACGAGGAAGCATCATAAAAAGGACAGTTCAGGTTGGGAGATTAGTTTCAGGAAGACTTCAGTCAGGGGGAGCAACCCCGGATGGAAAGATACATTTGCCATTGATGACAAAGGGGGAGAGATTTATCAGATGCAAAGGTAAATGCTTGGAGAAAGAGCACAAAGGCATGGTTCTAGGGGGAGCATGAGTGATATGAATTCAGTATTGCATCAGAGTGTTGCCATCAATGCCAAAGGGGGAGATTGTTGATTATTTGGGTTGGTTATCATTGATGTCAACCCTTGAAGAAAGTCCGGTAGCACAAAGGTTTGGGCAATGGACCCAAGTTTGTTTGATGGATAATGGTATGAGTTTTGATATATTTGCAGGTAAGACTATTCCAGATGGATAGTACATGTCATGCCATTTCCGGTGGTATGTGGAATGTCACATAACTCCTCACGGTTAGAGAGTTATGGCCATGTGAAGTTGGAGAAAGGTTTGGGTAATGGACCGAAGTTTGTTTGATGGATAATGGTATGAGTTTTGATATATTTGCATGTAAGAATATTCTACATGGATAGTACATGTCATGCCATTTCCGGTGGTATGTGTAACGTCACATAACTCCTCACGGTTAGAGAGTTATGGCCATGTGAAGTTGGAGAACCATCATGAGTCATCTAGAAGCCCCAAAAGGTCAAAGTAGTCAAAGTGGTTTAAGAGATTTTAGAAGGTAAATAATAAAGTGAAGTGATGAGTGTACTGTAAGTCAAAGTGAATACAAAAGAAATTATTTAAATAATAAAGTTAATGGAGAAATTTTAAGTGGACAAGTGGTTAGAAGTGGGTTAGCCCTAAAATAAGGAAAGTGGGTTAAGATGGTTAGAAGGTAATTTAAATAATAAAGTGAAGTGATGAGTGTACTATAAGTCAAAGTGGATACAAAATCTATTATTTAAATAATAAAGTTAATGAAGAAATTACTAAGTGGACAAGTGGTTAGAAGTGGGTTAGCCCTAAAATAAGGAAAGTGGGTTAAGATGGTTAGAAGGTAACCCCTTGAGGAAGCTACATGAAAGTATAAATAAGAGGCAAGGGTATCTCATTTTTAATCACACTTGAGCATATTGAATATCTACAAGTGATTGAGGTAACCAAAGGATATCTAAGCTGAATTTTAGAGGGAAGGTGAAGTAAAGAAGGCCGAAATTCAAGGAAGGATAAATTATTTTGATGATGCTTTCTAAGGTATGTTATTTACAGGTCATCTCACCATTTTCGCAATAACGTTTTTTCTAGAATGATTCGGACCGTGAAATTGGGAGGCCATTGAAGAAACATATCCAAGTAAATGTGATACAAATTTCAGCTTGTGGGTCGTAGTTTTGGAGTTACACGCCGTGGAAAATAGGGTTTGTGGCTAGTCCTGAAACTAGTCTAAAACAAGTGTTTCGGGTAAAAACGTCATAACTTCTTCATAACAGATCCAAATTCAGTAAGACCAAATGTATTGGTTAGAGTACAGTCTGTAGTATATTGTGTACAATTTTCAGATCCATACAACAAATATTCCTTGCGGGGCACGCTCTATAAGTTCGCTCTCTAGAATAAGCCATAATTCAACAAGGTATGGCATTTTTGTTATAACTCTTTTTTTGAGAGGTTCCAAGTAGTGAAATCTGGAGGAATTGCAAAAAACACACCGAAGAAAATTGTGTACCATTTTCAGATCTTTATTCATTATAGGTACATAGTTATGATTATTGCAAGTTAGGGTTGTTGACTAATCCAAAACTAGTCATGTGAGACTAAAGTAAAGTTTGATGAAAATGCTAGTATCTTGTTAAAGTTAAGGAAGGTTTGCAGGTATGTGATCACATACACCAGGTCTATTACAGAGTTACAAATCAGATTTGGATGATGAAATTCATGAGGGCTTTTGGTTGAGGTACATGTTGGGTACATGGTTGAGACAAGTAGTTGATGAGTTGGCACATACATGAGGTGTATAGTTGATGATGTTGGTACATCTTGATGAGTCATAGTTTATGTGTATTTGATGCATAATTGGTACATATTTGGTGCATGGTTGATGCACTCGTTGATGGTACAGGTTGAGGTACAGGTTGATGCATGGTTGATGCATTTGTTTATGGTACAGGCTTATTACAGGTTGTTTGGTATAGGTTGATGCACTTGTTTATGGTACAGGTTGATTGGTACAAGTTGTTACAGTGGTATATCTCACAGTGATAGTGTGACAGTGATTCCATCATTCTACTTCTACGTCAGGGTGGTTGGACGGAGCAAGGACAGGTGGTTGTAGCCACCTTCCGGTTGTAGTCGGAGAACATAGGGGGTTGTAGCTTCCTTCTGGTTGTAGCTAGAGAATTGGGGAGTTGGAGCTTCCCTCAGGTTGTAGCCTGAGAAACTAGGGGGTTGGAGCCTCCTTCTAGTTGCAGCTGGAAAACAAAAGAAATTGGTGCTTCCAATGAATGTAATTCTTAAAGACATATAAGAAAAAACATTTTGTGGTTTTCTTCCGCTTTGGGTTTCCACGTAAAACACTGGTGTACTGTGTATGTGTGTGATTGCTCATTTGTTCATTGTTTATTTACTCTGCAACTATTGGATGATAATGCTACATTGATATAACACTTGCATTTTATTGTGAAAAATGATTAAATTGCCCTATTACTGATTCACCCCCCCCTCAGTAATCCAACAGTTTAAATTCTTTGCAACATTTACATCTATAAAATTATGGGTGCTCCTTGTATCAACTAGAATGGTGACATTTTCTTTTTTTGTGCCCTTTTAGTTTTAACGTTTGCGGTTGTGCTATTCCTGTTATTGCAGCAAAGGATATCTTGGGCATGGCCTCATCGGTTTCTGTATTGGGGACCTCACCTTCCTCTTCACTTTCATTATCTGAATCACTGTCAGATGTGCTTGATTCTTTCTCTGCTTTACAAGACTATAATTTTTTATTGTTGCATTTGTGCCCAGGTGACTATTTGTCTCCACAATATCGACATTTGCTTTCCAATTTTTTATTTGAGTCTTGATGACTGACCCGACCTTCCCTCAAATGAGGTGGTAAATACTTGTTAGGTTTGTCTGTAGTGTATTTCTTCGTTCTATCGTCTGAATATTTATTTAACCTTTTTGGACTTGTGAATGTTGGTTTATTGAACTTGTTTTTTTGTTCTATTAGCCTTCTTGCGTGTCTTGCATCCTCAATTGTTTTAGGATTCCATAGTTTAATTTCATTACGAATGTAATCTTTAAGCCACATATGTACATTTTGATGAGCTGCTCATCCATGAATCCGCATTGCCTTGTTACGAGAACCTCCCATTCGTGTGTATAATCATTTACATTTCCCTTTTGTTTGAGATGCACTAACTTGTTATACAGGTCGTCATCCTCTTTGTCATGAAATCTTTTAAGTAAGGCTGTTATAAAATTCTTCCAGTGGAAGGAACGAGCATCACATTTCCTGGACCACGAAAGGTACCAATCATAAGCTTCTCCTTCTAGACTGTTAGAGGCTGTCATTACCTTCTCTCGTTCACCTAGCAGGGGGTTTGATTCAAAAATACCATCCATTTTGTTTATCCAAACAACAACTCCTCTATGGTCCTTGCCATCATACTTTGGTAACTCCTTTTTAAATTTCTGGTAATCTCTATTGTGGAGTCTGAGTGTGCATATTTCTCGAAAAATTTTCCTCTGGAATTTCCTGGTTTCCTTGATTTTCTGAATTTATTTCTGGTATTTCTGGACTTAGTGGTGGTCTTCGTTAATCTAAGGGCTCTGCAAATAAGGTCTCGACACGTTCTGTTAACTGTTCAATTTTTTCACTATGTTCATCAAGTCTTCTTTTTGTTTCACTTTTATCGTTTTTGGAGAGCACCAATAATCTTTCACCTTGTTGTATTAACCGATCAATTTTGCTCTCAGTCTCGAGTAATTTATCGATTTTTTCATTCATGTCTTTTTGCGTTTTTTCCACATTGTTAAGTCGGTACCTTACACCGTTGACGTCATCTCTACATTTGTTCACATCGGCCTTAAGTTCTTCGTTGTTGACCATCCTTGCGATTTTTTTTTTTTAGTTTAAATTAATTAATAAAGTGACTTATAATATAAAGTTACTTTATAAGATAAGTAACTTAATAAAAGTTAAAAAAGTGACTTAATTAATTAATTAAATAACTTAAATAATTTGGATAAAGCAATTTTTTTTTACGAGTACGAGAGAACACGATTTTTTTGAAAGGTCACAAGTGGGATTTAATGTCCAATCGGATCGTATGGCCGGTCAACAACAACAAAGGAGCGGGTCGTACGAGGGTTGGGATAGGTAGATTGTACTGCAGATAAGGCAGGGACAGGGGCAGGGGCGCACAACGGTTGGAATGTGCAGCACGAAAATCGTACGGCGGACGAGGCAGGGACAATAACAACAGGACAAATCGACAAGGGATAGGGGTAGATCGAGACTGTACTACGACTGGAATTGCGATGGATATGTACAGACGCGGGTACGGACGTAGGTACGGATGATGAATGGAAAAAAAACGATTGGTTGCTAATCCTCGATGGCGGCTACTATGTAACGATCCCAAGCCAAATTTTTCGCTTGGTATCACTAACTACTACTGATTTATTGTTGTGTAGGTGTTTATTGAGTTATTAAATGCATACAAGATCCGTCCAACACATGAAGATCACAACATAATCAAGATATAGAAGCACAAGCAAGATCTGACCTTTTTATTATGCAGAATCAATACAAAAGATAGCCGAGCTGGCATAAACCTCAGATGGCCGTACAATCGATAGATATGAGCTGCTACAAAACGCTCTGCCGATACAAAAGAAGCCTCCAAAAGCTGAATAAGTAATGAAGATCAATACCCAGCAGATCTGGATGTCAAACCCTCTAGCTGAAGAGTGCCACGCTCCAAGGGAAGATTGAAGCCCTCAAGAATTCGGCCCTGATGGCAAGTTGCTCCAAATGAGCTCAAACTCGTCCCAATGATAGATTAGGGCAGTGGAAACCTTCTCCTGAAGTTTCAAGCCCAACGTCCAAGTTTAACCCCTCCAACTGATGAATCTCCTAAGGGAGTTGTGCCCTCATGAATAGCTGAAACCCTAATGCAACTCGCCCCTGAAGAAATACAACTCCAAATAGCTTGAAACTCTCCCGGAATGTAGATCGGGCTAAGAGAACCCCGTGGAAGAAGTTTCAGGACCAAATCACAAGCAGATCTCTCTAGATCTGAGTTTTTCTGAATCACAGGACATCCCTTATGGCTCCAAGATGTCCCAATTTGCAGATAATGATATGAGGATGATAACCCTCCAGAAAAGTCCTCAAACTGATGATCATGCCCTTGCAAACAAAACCCAAGTGTCTGAATGGCCCCAGGCCCTCTGGATAAGCTGGATCGAACCTCTCTCTAGATGATGGTGCGCCCTTGCTGGAATTACAAGAACAGTACGGCCTGCTACCTTCTGAAGTGCTGGATGGAGATGAGTTGAGACTAGAATGGTGTGGAGGAATCTTTCATCCCCGAGACCAAGCTGTGGAACAAGGTGAGTGGATATTTCACCACTGAGTTGCTCACAAGGGTTTGTACAACAAAACCCCCAAACTGAATGCTCAAGAGCAATAGCAAATGCTACTCCAAAACCAGAATGAATAATAGGTGCGCCCTAGCCTCTTACTTATATCTTTTCCTTCTAATTCTCTGTTGAGTTAGGTTAATTCCCAGGGTTAATCTTCTATTCTTCTGTTGAGTTATCTTTTACCTTTAATCCCCTTTTCCTTTCTTAAGTCAACTTAAAAATATAACTTTAGCTTCATTGACTTCCCCCTTCAGTGTAAGACTATGACCTAGTGGGGGTCCCAGGCCACTGAGTCTCCTCATCACCTCTCTAAGAGGTGGGGGACATTACATACTAATGATCGTAAGCTTTGATACCACTGTAACAAGTATATTGTTATTAATTATAGACAGAGTATTTTCTGTATTGATATTTGATTGAATAATGAATAGATAATGATTACACTACCCTCGTTACGGTTTGCTATATAGCATT
>ML805108.1:240141-256814 GCA_009831015.1 Picea engelmannii | reverse complement strand
AAATAACTCTTAGGGAAAACCAACTTATAAAGAACCAAAAATGACCAATACATTGGGGAAAATACCAAGGAAACCACCTATTCAATGTTGGGGTTGTGGGGGAGATCATATGTACATAGATTTCCCTCACATAGGTGAAAAAGTGAGGATTGTTCACAATGTACAACAAGTTGATACCATGGAGGACATGGGAAAAAATGTACCTAAGATATACGCAACCCTGGATAACAAGAAAGCTGAGTTTCAGTCACATATGATTGAAGTGAAAGGTAAGATAAAAAACCAACCCATTGTTATTTTAATTGATTCCGGAGCTAGTCATAGTTATATAGATCCTAAGATGGTGGAAATATTTCAATTTCCAAGAATAAAGCTTGGAAAATTTTGGTTGGTGCAGTTGGCTTTATGAACTAAAAGGAAAATTAATGAGATGATTAAAGCATGCCCAATGGACAAGAATGGACTTCACACCAGGGAATATTTGAACAGCATACCTTTAGGATCCTATGACTACCTAATTGGTATGGATTGGTTGGAAAAAAATGATGATACAATAAATTGTTATAATAAGGAATTTACTTGCTTAGAAGAGGAAGGGGACTTAAGGACAATATAGGGAATTCCCAAGGTAATAATTGTCAGAGAAGTTACAGCCTTGCAACTGAAGAAAAGTTAAAGGAACGGATGTCAAATATTTGCAGCACATATTGAATAGACATATAAAGATAAGATGCCAAATATTGAAGATTATGTAGTCCTAAAAGAGTTCGAATATGTATTTAAAGAAATACTAGGATTTCCACCCAAGCGAGATAGTGATTTCTCCATCAATTTGATGCCTAGAGAAGCCCCAATATCCAAGACCCCTTACAGGATGAGTACACCAGAACTGAACGAATTACAAATGCAACTTAATGAGCTTCTGAAGAAGGGGTATGTACGCCCAAGTGTGTCACCTTGGGGTTCCCCAATATTATTTGTGAATAAAAAGGATGGAAAATTGATACTTTTCATTGACTTCAGGCAGTTGAACAAGGTAACTTTGAAGAACAAGTATCCTTTGCCAAGGATAGATGAAATCTTTGATCAACTGAAAGATGAAAAAATATTCTCGAAGATTGATCTCAGGTTAGGCTATCATTAGGTAAGAATTAAAGAAGAAGACATTAGCAAAACTTCCTTCAGAACCAGGTATGGCCATTATGAGTTCACAGTGGTGCCATTTGGGTTGTCAAATGCACCCATTGTCTTCATGTGTCTAAAGAATGGTATTTTCATAGAATACTTAGACAAGTTTTTCATTGTCTTCCTGGATGGAATTCTTATATATTCTAAGTCTGGCGAAGAGCACGAGAAACACTTGAAAATGGTGTTATAGGTATCGAGGGAGAATCAATTGTATGTCAAATTGAGCAAGTTCTCATTCTATCAGAAGAAAATTCATTATTTGGGCCATATCATTTCAGAGGAAGGAGTAGTAGTGGACCCAGAAAAGCTAAAGGCCATTGAGGGGTGGCCAACACCAAGGAATGTCTTTGAGGTTAGATCACTCATGGGACTTGTAGGTTACTACAGAAGATTCATTGAGAGATTCTCAAAGATTTCACACCCAATCACTTCCTCGTAGAAGAAGGGTGTGAAGTTTGAGTGGACATCAGATTGTGAAAGGAGTTTCCAATACTTGAAGCATTTATTAACAAGTTCTCCAATAATAATGATTTTTTATCCAAATGAATACTTCATTGTATGTATTGATGCATGTAATGAAGGGCTTGGTGGAGTCCTTAGTCACAATGGGTATGTGGTGAGATATGAATCAAGGAAATTAAAGGAGAATGAAAGACACTATGCTACTCATGATTTGGAATTGACAGACATAGTGCATGCATTGAATATGTGGAGGAACTACCTCATGGGAAAAATATTTGTGTTGAGGAAAGACCATAGTGGTCTGAAATATTTATTTGGACAACCAACTCTAAATGCCAGGCAAATAAGGTGGTTGGAATTCCTCAGTGAGTATGAGTTTGATATAAATCATATCAAGGGGAAAGAGAACAAAGTAGCGGATGCACTCAATAGAAGAGTGCATGAGATGCATGCTACAACCATTAGCATGTATAGATCAGATTTGAAAGACATAATTTTAGAGGCTACAAAATCAGACCTACAGTATATGGAAATAAAGATAAAATTACAACAAAATAATTTACAACAGAAAATTGAAGACTATAAGCTAGAAAATGATGAAATTCTCATGTATAGGGGAAGAATTTATGTGCCAAACTCTTAGGATTTGAAAAATATGATATTGGGAGAAATGCATAATGTGTCTTATCTTGGGCACCTAACTTACCAGAAAACTATTGCAGCTATCAAGAGCCAATATTATTGGTCAGGAATGAAGAAAGAAATCGTTGATTGTATTTTCAGGTGTATGGAATGCAAAAAGGTCAAGGCTGATCATAGACACCCAAATGGTTTTCTACAGCCATTTGCCATTCCTAAGTGGAAATGAGAAATTGTAACAATATATTTCATCACTAAACTACCCAGAACAATCAAGCAACATGATTCTATCATGGTAGTGGTGGATAAGCTTACTAAATATTCCCATTTTATTCTAGTAAAGCTCACACACAAGGAAACCAACATTTTTTATATTTATATGAGAGAAATTTCTCGACTACATGGTATACCCAAGATAATGGTATCTGACAGAGATTCAAAATTTACATCAAATTTTTGAAAAGATTATCAATGGATTTAGAATAAATCTGAAATTTAGCACAAATTATAATCTAGAGTCATATGGGAAGACAAAAAGGGTGAATTGGATGATAGAATATATGTTAAGGATGTATGTGATGGATAAACCATCCAAATGGGAGGATTATTTGCATTTGGTAGAGTTTTCTAATAACAAGGGGTATCAAGCATCTATAAAGATGAGCCCATTTGAGGCACTTTATGGCAGAAAGTGCAACACACCAATGAGTTGGGACAACCCAACAGATAGAGTAGTGGTTGGACCAAAATTACTTAGGGAAATGGAAGAGAAGATGGTGTGGATAAAACAAAATTTAAAGGCTTCCCAGGACAGGAAGAAAAGTTATGTTGATAAGGGAAGAACTCACAGGGAATTTAAAGTGGATGACCATGTGTTCTTGAAAGTAAAACCCAAGAGAAGTTCCCTGAAGTTGGGAAATTGTTCAAAGTTGGTAGCGCGTTACCGTGGGACATTTAAAATCCTGGAGAGGATCGGTTATGTAGCATATATGCTTGTCTTTCCAGAATCAATGTGTATTCATAATGTATTCCATGTGTCATTACTTAAAAAGTATGTATCTGATGATGATCATTCCATTGATTGGAATGTGATTCATGTGGAGCAAGAGGGTGACTTTCAAGTGAATCTAGTGTGCATATTGGACTGGAAGATCAAGCAGGTCTAGAATCAAGTTGTAAGGATAGTAAAGGTCCAATGGAACTGGTATGGTCTTGAAGATGCAACTTGGCAGTACGAGAATGTTATGTGGGCATAATACCCACATCTTTTTGAATAATTTTGAAATTTTGGTTGTATATGTGTATATATTGCACTAAGGACAATGCATAAATAAGGGGGAGGGGAATGTAATACCCTTAGGAAAAATCCCAATTATACATACAAATGTAAATGTAATTATACATATAAGTTGGTGAGATAATGGTACAAGGTATTTGGTTTGTTTTTGCGCGCATTGAGTCAGTGCATGGGAATCTCGTACCAAAGAAGTGTGCACATTTTATAATGTATCGTGCACATGTGTAAGTGTGTGAGGATTGCGCAGTAAAGGAAGTGTGCGCCCCATCTTGATTTTACGTACATTGGAGTAAGTGCTCGGTTTTGGGGCCAGATCACCTTTGTGTATATGTATTTTGAGACTAGAGTGTCTGTGTGGTTATTAGCTTGGAGAGCCAGATGTTAAATGGCTAGTGAGCCATCATTGTAATACATAATCACATGCAAATATTAATGAAAACGCATTGTTGTTGCAGACCAACCATGTAAAAGAGTATGGGAAGTTAAACTCCATTAGACAGGGAAAGGGGGATAAAAGTTAAGGATAAAGGGATAAGCTAGGGGAGCTTAATCCCAAAGGAATATTATATTAATATTCATTAATTATAAAGTATGGATAATTTTTTATCCTAAGTTCTAAGGATGGGGACAAGTGGGTCCAAGGTAATTCTCAACATGACAAGTGTCAAGTTGGGAACATGCATACACATAATTTGGACTCAATTTGTTTCCTTATCATTCTACCATTGTTCCATAACTCACTGAGTTGTCATCTGTACCCTTTTGTTACTATACATGTACATGTACCTGTACCTTTTCTATATTTGGAGCTGGAATGAATAAGTGGGTTGTCAGGTCTGTAGGATATTGAAGAGGCGGGTTTTGATGCCCATGAGATTTCTGTCCAGGTGAAAAAATTGAGGAATTGATTCCCGAGGTTGCCAAACTGCAGCTACAGGGCTCTAAAACTTTATGTTTGACCTCTTATCCCCATTTTTTTGTATAACTAAGGAGATTGTGTCTTGAGGCCCTCATGTTGCAGATATGGAGTGTCGAGAGGCTACATGACCATCAATATCCATTTTCACATATGGAGACCCTTCTCACCACCATAGAGGTCATAAATTTTCATATGGAATCTACCACACCAGCTGGCTTCCGAGAGGTAATGAGACTTTCTCCATGAGGTACAAGTCAATTATTATGGTGAGTGTCATTTCAATATTTGAGGCATTTGAGTATGTTGTATCTTAGACTACTTTAGATCTCATGACATATGCTTGGAAATTATGAATTTTTCCTTGTTTCACCTTGGTGGTTGACATTGTGCCCTAGTAAGTGGTCTTCCTCGGGAATTAGTTTTCTACTAGGAACTCCCTTGAAGATCCATCATACCATTCCTGGCTGTACTTACCACTTTCCATCACTATTTACCCATTGTTTCTTTATCTCTTGGGATTTTAGGGCGTATTGACCAAAGAAGGGGTTGTCCCTCGTTCTATGGGAAGAAGGGGGTGAAGGCCCAAAGGGATTGTTGTTGGATAAAATATAAAATACTATATATAAACCTTCCAAATTATTCTCCTAGAGAATCCCCCAAGAAGACAATGAAACACTTATCTGTAAGAAAAGGGGGGCCCACAAGAATAATGATTATGAATTCTTAAAGGGTTGGTTGGAGGATAGAAGGTCTCATCACAAGATGACATATCATGATCATGGATATCTAGTGGTATGGAATTACCATCATTTGGTCACCAAGCCAGGGTAATGGCTCTCAGTTGCATGGATGAGAGAAAGGGGGTCTCATCACGATCCAACATTCTCATTTCCACTAGGTATTTGTGAGTGACACTTTCATTATCTGGACACCATGCCAGGACAATGGTATTCAACTCATCCCTAAATTTTGAAAGAAACAAAGAATGGAAAAACGATGGGCTTGGAAAAATTGCATTGCAAACGAAGGTGCCACACACCCTCTACATAGGAACCCATGAATAAGACACTATAACTCCTTGTATGTCATGAAACCCATGCCTATTGAGTCTTGAACCTTAACCACTTCATCCACTTTACATGTCTTAGAGAAGGATATCCTGGAAACACTCCTTGACCTAGGGAAAGATCTAGCCAATATGACACCTCGTCAACCCTCCCATATCCAAGCTTGAAAAGGCGCATAATTTATTTGAGCACTTAATTGTTTGACATGGTAATATTTGATGCACATGATTAAGTAGCTCATTTATTGTCTTGATTTACTTATCATGATATTTTGACTTGATATCCTTGGAGATCGTGCTTATTTGTCTTTGCAAGACCTAGTTGGCAGACAATTTTGGAGGGACAAGCCTAGCTTGGGATTCCACAGGGCTTGAAGATCACAGGTGGATGTGAAGGGCCCGCATGCCGGATGAGAGATACATACCTTTGAATTCCAAGAATACATCATGCATGACATAACTTATCCCTCACATGCCAAACATTTTCCTAGGAGAGGCAAAACATCACCTTTAGAGGCATATCTTCACCTAAGAGGGATAGGGTTTGGTGGTGAGGTTATCATTCATTGGAACAAGGAAGTTTTGAGGAGAATGAGGCTTTGACCATGAAGAAAATGACTTGTATTATTGACATGTCGCTTTGGGAAGCCTAACTACACTCCTCCAACACCAACAACTTGCTCCTAGTGTCAAAACGTCCCCTAAAGGGGTGATGCCACCTTGAGTTAGGGTTTCTTTTTGTGTAAACGTAAATTTTAAGTGAATTGTTTAATATTATTTTTTAAAAGGGGAAATATTAGGGTTGTTGACTCCTAGTCTTGTGGTTTACCCTAAAATTATGTGGACAAACTATTTTGGAGACATTTTGTATAAATAGAGATCATAGGATCTCATTTCATAACACAACTCTCCCATTGTGAGAAGTATTGGACTGAAATCTTTGCTATATTTGACTAGTTCTCTCTCTTGTGTTCTTTTTTATGGCTATATCTTGGATTATTGGTTGATGGAAGTGAAGTGATAGCCTTGGAAGGCTATTCTCTTCCTATTGTGGTGGTTTGTCTTATATTTTTCCTTGAATTGGTAAGGTTTTTACATTGTTTTTATCATTGGTTGTTCAAGTCAAGGTTATTTGATAGAGATAGGTGGGAAGTATAAGGGAATACACCCCCACCTTAGTCTCCATCACTTTATGCTTACACATTATTGGTTTAATAAGGGTTTTATAAGAGAAGTATAAGGGAATACACCCTCTTAGCCTAAACCCTAGCTAGAGAGACTTTCCTTGGGGAGTGTTATGAGGAAAATCTCTCTATGGCTAGGGTAAACCACAACATACGGAAATGACTACATAAATCAACTCTATCCAAAACATATACTATATAAACCAATATGCAAGAGAGATAAGAAAGAGGCCTACCTCATCCATATGTTCGATGAAGTCCATCGTTGAGCACTTGAACCCAACGCTATATACCTGCAACTAGTTCTCAACAAACAAGCAAAGAAAGCATACATTGGTAATATAAACGATTAGCACATTAGATAGAATAATCCATTAATAAACATAAAAAATACGCCCATGGATAATAACTCATATATTTTCAAGATATCAATTGGATGGGAAAGGAGTATTTCTATTAATAAATGATCAGTAGAAGCACAAATATTACAGACTTCTGTGTCGGCACGATTCGGAACTGAGAAACTAAGTTCCTTCCAGATGGGCGTCCACTACTTCAATCCTCCACCAAAGGAAATCTCATAGAAGGGAGACAATGGGGTTCTCTGTCAATAAGGGAAGAGCTTGGGGGTTGAACACTGTGTTCAGACTTAAAGGACAAAGGGATGCAGACTCAATATGAAGTAATAATTTCTCCAGAGTAACTTTTCTCTCAAAGTTGAATTCTTCTCCTTCTTTCCATAGCTCGTAATTGGCCCATTTATAGCCTTCAAAATGGAATTGAATGGTCGAGTCAGAACGCTTCCAGTATATGGAAGGCCAAGGATCAGATATCTCCTATCGTGACATGGAAACCCAACATTTAATTTCCATTTTCTAGCACAAATCTCGATGTACGTGGGTTGTAGTGAATAAGCCTACGTATACGCTTGTTGTATAGTATGCAAGATGTGTATATGTGGAAAAATATTAATTTTTTCTCTTTTTTTTATCAACAGGGAAGATAAGTCTGCATAGGGAAATGGAATAAGTCCCTCTGTGCAAGATTACATAGGATGAGGCAAATCTTGATATAATAGATTCCCCCTAATGTGTGAGGTCAGAGGAGTATCTGTGATGGCTGAAATACATTATAAATAACCCATAAGTGGAGTGGTAGGGGACCAACTGGATGAACTTGTTTCTCATTACATTCTTCATTGACTTTGCATACATGGCTTCCAATAAAATTACACTACAGATCCATGTGAAAAATATACCAAACAAGTGTCTGTGGCCATGAATAGGAAAATACAAATGTGGTTACATGCCAATAGTTGTCATAGTCAGGAACAAGAACCAGTAGAGCTAGTCTCAAAAACCAATATGAAGATATATGTATACCACAGAGTACAATCGGATCTCCCATGATCACTGAAGTAGTATAGGTATTGGTCCAATGAAAAGGAAGCAACAACTTAGGAAAGTTTCGACCACATAGTGATGTCTTCAAGTCTTCTACACAATCCGCCAAGGGTGCAAGTCTACATCATGTGAATAAAGGAGTTGAGGTCGAACACAATGAGACATCGTTTGATTACCGATCATTGAGGTATATCGTTAACAAATGTGAGACAACCTACCGATAATGACAGTAGATATCAAGGTATCGAGTACATTCTTACAAGTGTGAATAGAGGAGTCGGTGTCGAACACCTGAAGAATCCATCGATCAGAAGACATTGATGTATTCCCAACTGTCGATGGCAAGAGTGCTTTCCATTGATAATTGCAAGCCTCAAGGTACTCATAAGACTCTAGGTTCTATTTCCAAAATAAATGAGCTGAATTCGATGGAAAGAGACCCGTTGAAAGGAGATCATTAAGGCATCTCTCATCATTCATCACGAGGTACAAAGCAGGAGCTTCATGATTTGGTGGAAATCAGACGAAGAACATGTTCACGAACCAACAAACTTGTGTGTATTTTGTGTGTGACAAATGCAAGCGGTACACAAAAAAGACCCTCTGAATAGCATCCAATGATGAAAACTACTGATAAAGGTGAGGAAACCACCAATAAGGCTAATGGAATCCAAGACACTACACAAATCCCAATGTGTGAATAGATGTCTTGTCGTCAAACATAATGGAAACCACCCAGACAATGACCAATGATGAAATGTTGATTGTTGGGTTCAAGGTTACCTACCAATGATGAAAGTAGGACCAGAGTGCATGATAGGACTTACAATATCATGTGATTATGAGACAAACTGAGGGTATGGCCGACATGCAAAGTCAAGAGTTATGAGGAGTGGTTGACATAGGTTGAAAGACTTCCTTTTAACAAGAGCACGAGACATATGGAGGACTCTGACAACATATACCAATGATGAAACCATGAGATGCAGGAGGCATCAATGAAATTATCTATAGGGATTGGAAGAGTAACCAGTCGGTAGAGAAGACTCTGTAACGAGCTCAGCTTCCTAAGGCCATGCTAATCCAAAAATTGTGATGATGAATGGACTTAATAACGTTTTTCTCTATTCAAAGATGACACAACTGCTTCCAACATAAGATAATACTCCCTTCCCTCCCATCTTTTTTTTTTCATAGACAAATGAATGTTATGATATAGAGGAGGAAACTAGTGTCGCAAGTAAGAAAAACTAGTTCCAATAGTGGAACGTACCTATGCTCAATGCAGGGAAATGCATGCGGGAGATGGACACTCGGGGGTATGTTCCCTCATAGGTATAGGGTGTCAAATTGCAAAGGATGTAAACAAATGGTTTATAATGCTGAGGATGAAAAACTGTTGAGGCAAATGGTTTATAATACAAAGCGAGAACCGACTATAGTCTCAATACTGCAAGCAAGGGAATGAGATGAAATCACAACTTAATGCCAAAAAATGTCCTTTTTTATGTCTTTTAGTCTACTTGGTGTAAAAAAGGGATAAACTTGTGCCAAATAGATGTCTTTTCAAAACCAATTTACGAGTGTGAAAGAGACAAGTTCACTTGGCAATCTTTTCACTTTTTGATAATGATTCAGAAAAGAGCTTAACTAAGAATCACGACCTTTCAAGTCCAATTTAACGAGTGTGAAAGGGACAAATCACTCGACAATATTTTTTATTTTTGAATGAGTCAGAAAAGAGCTTAAGTCAAACTCATTTGGGAGAATCTAGGCAACAAGTCACGGGGGAGGCTAAGGCTCCCATGTCGGACTTCTGTGGAATGTCAATATCTTACGAGTAGCTAACATAAGCTTGGGAAAACACAAAGCTCTCCAAGTCGAGGAGGATAAAGAACTAATGGATTATATAGTCTCTATGATAGATCAGATAATTTCTCTTGCTATAAAATACATAGGCGGGGGCATCAGATACCCCACAAGACCGTTGCAATCGAAGGTGATCTGTTCAAAAATCGGAGGGAGAGGAATCGGGGAGAGTAAAAATCTCTCTCGTTCAGAAGGTGCAGGATCGGGAATATTGATGACATGGTTGGAGGATGCATCACCCTCCATACAGAGAGCGGGATTGACTATAGATTTCACTAGTACAACCATTTCTTCAATTCTAGGTTGAAGAGGATGCATGATAACAGGTATAAGGGACACATCACCCTCGAAAATGGGGGTGTGATCAAGGAAAGATTGCAATGACATTACTTTCATGTCAATCAAAGGAGGAAAAAGGTGTGGGGAAACCACATACGCCTCAGAATCAGAAGGGCCTTTAGGTGATTCCCACGCTTATGGTATCACAGTCGTGGCTAGACATAAACAAGTAAGGTGACTTCCTTCACAAGTCCTACAAAGGAATTTAGGCTTATGTTTGAGACGTCTAGGCTTCTCAATGCCCCCAACGTCATTCACAACGACTGGTGACATACTATCAATGTGACTGGTAGAGGTGAGAGAGTCATATCCTACATGGTATAGAGAGGTTGGAGATGTTGCGTTGATACGACTCTTGGCGATTAGTGTGGTGCCCCCAGCATGATTGGCACCGGGTGCAAGTTGTCAACAAGACTTGTAGAAGTTGTCAAGCCATATCTAACATGACTGGCAGAGGTTGGTGATGGATATCCAGTATGACTGACAGTGACTAGACTAGTGACAAGCTGTGGCATTTGATGCCAAGGTCCAAGGAAAGATTGGCTTTGAAACATTGCAGGCCAAGAAGGGTCCTAGTTTACCCCCTGTCCCTGTCCGGAAAGGTAGTATCATCCACCTAATTGATTCGAAGAGGTGTGTATGGGCATCATCACTGAAGTCTGTGAAGAAATAGAAGTATGATAAGGACTATTCGAGTGAGGATATATGTTGCCCCCTTGTGAGGGGGTTCCATAAAGAGGGTAGCTCGAACCATAAAACTGATTCTCCCCGTATGAAATATTCGGGGATATATGAGGACCTATCATGCGAAAATTATTCGAAGGAACCGACATGGCAGATGAAAGATACATGAATGGAGTGTAATAAGTGGAATAGGCACCCATCTAAGTGTTAGTTCCTGATAGAGTATATCTAGCATTGGATCCATAAGAGGGGAGGTTCCAACCACCCGCAGTGAGAGTTGGTTGATGGACGTGACTCATATCGAATGAAGACATAGGTATTGAAGCCATGGTGCCCCTAGATCCAATGCTAGGATTCATATAAGTAGAACATGGAGAATATTTCATGGGCGAAGGCATATCAACAGGAACATGAATAGAGACCCAAGGCGCAGACTGAGTATCATAGTTCTGCATACCATTATGAAAAACAGAAGGATTCATCCCCATGAAGTGAGTAGGCATCATGGGGTGGGTAGCAGTAAACGAGGGAGTAAAAGGAAGTCCACTATCCATGATACTTAAAAATTATTAAATAATCCTAAGTCCAATTAGTAATCAAAGAGAACACCAAAACGCAAACGACCAATATGCATGCAAACGGGGTAAAGTGGTTGAGTGGCCTCCCTCCCTAAAGAAGGTATATGCCACCCAAGAGGGGCCTGAGACTCCCTGCTAAAGATCGAAGGTAACATAATCAGTTATAAGGGCCCTCGTGGGCTTAACAACCATTTGGTTATATCCCCCCGGAGAGGTAATCCTCCATAAAGGTTGTGTGTTGTCCGACCCTTATCTGACCCAGGGTACCTGCAAAATAACCCCTGCAAGTAACCTATGAGACACCTAAGTCAAACAACTAATAAACCACTGTATACCTGATGCACAGGAAAGCGGTTGTAAGTCAGGTCCACTGTATGGGCAAGGTAGCAAAGCCCGAAACCTTGAAAGTACCGCCTCTCACGGAGGTAAAGGCACTAGCAAGATCCCCAGATACGAATAGATCCCCAGAAATATCTTCAACTCTAGGAAGGTATTGGGGGGGTATCCCTTCAACCAACTTCACGCGACCTCATGATTAACTCTAGTGTGAGCGGAGCATCCTGATCTTACCAATTATACAATGGATTTATCCACTCCTTGAGTCAGACACATATGTTGATTTAATTTCCTTGGAGAAGTTTACTCACAAAATCCTATTCCAATGCAATAAATCCTAGGCTAGTTTGTGCAACCTAGAAAATAAAATCGTGACTAATCAATTTTAAATTATAGCATTAATTTTAATGGTCATGATTACTCAAAAATGTATGGTAGTGAAACTCATGGTGTTATGGCTCTGCAAGAAAAGTAAATATGAAAATAATGCAAAGTCCTAACTTTAAATTTCAATGAATGACATACTTCTAAAAACCAATGCAATTTTCAAATTCAACTCTGCAATTCTAAAGTAAAATGCAATCTTTCACTATATGCACTAAGCTAATAAAAAAGACTCCAAAAGACAAAAATGCCAAGCAATGCAAAATGCCTATTTTTTTGTATTTTCAATATAACAAAACTGAAAACGCATAGACTGAAAATCAACTGGATATATAACCCTACTATGTATAAAAAGAGATAACTCAAGTAGGATACCAAGAAACAAAACACCCAGCCTAGTGTACAAGGAAAATAAAAAATGAAAAGGTGGTGATAAATACTTCACCCAAAAATTCAACCAAAAGAGGGTTTCCTGTCATCCCACAAGCACTCAACATGTACTACAAAGACCTAAGAAGACTCAAAAAACATCAAATCCCACCCAGCAACCAACAGACTAAGAAAACATGCAAGGAAAAATGGTATACGTGAATTTTCAGGCAAACAGAGCATATATACACATCTTGCAGTGAGACAGCCAACGTATATACACGACTATCAAGACAAAAGGCACATATATGCTTCAAAACAAGGCAAGGCAAGGGAGAAAGGCTGAAAACTTAGACCCAGAGTGAACAGGAATTGTCAAGCAATGATACGACAAGAATCACAATGGAAACAAGAGCAATCTAAGGAGAAAAGTACTCCAAACCCTAAGAAAGATGACTCAATCCCAAGTATGGTCGCCAATTTTGTTACGAGGAAAATATCTCTATGTCTAGGGTAAACCACAACAGACGGAAATGACTGCAGAAATCAACTCTATCCCAAACATATGTTATATAAACCAATATGCAAGCGAGATAAGAAAGAGGCCTACCTTGTCCAGATGTTCGATGAAGTCCATCATTGAGCACTTGAACCCAAATCTATATACCTACAACTAGTTCTCAACAAACAAGCAAAGCAAGCATATGGTGCTAATATAAAAGGTTAGCACATTAGATAGAATAATCCATTAATAAACATAACAAATATGCCCATGGATAATAACTCATATATTTGCAAGATATCAATTGGAAGTGAAAGGAGTATTTCTATTAATAAATTATCAGTAGAAGAAAAAATATTACAGACTTGCGTGTCGGCGCGGTTCGAAACCGAGAAAATAAGTTCCTTCCAGCTGGGCCTCCACCACTTCAATCCTCCACCAAAGGAAAGGTCATAGAATGGAGACAATGGGGTTCTCCGTCAATAAGGGAAGAGCTTGGGGACTGAACATTGTGTTCAAACTTAAAGGACAAAGGGATGCAGAATCAATATGAAGTAATAATTTCTGTAGAGTAACGTTGCTCTCAAAGTTGAATTCTTCTCCTTCTTTCCATAGATCGGAATTGGCCTATTTATAGCCTTCAAAATGGAACTGAAGGGTTGATTCGGAACATTTCCAGTATACGGAAGGCCAAGGATCATAGATCTATGGTCGTGACATGGAGACCCGACATTTAATTTTCATTTTCTAGCACAAATCCTGATGTACGCGGGCTGTAGTGAAGTAGCTTGCATATACACTTGTTTTATAGTGTTCAAGATGCGTATATGTGGAAAAATATTAATTTTGTCTCTGGATTTTATCAACAAGGAAGATAAGTCTACATGGGGAAATGGAATAAGTCCCTCTATGCAAGATTACATAGGGTGAGGCAAATATTTCTATAACAAGGAGTAAGAGGATTTACACCCCCAAGGAGGTAGTACCTCTAGCTCTTTTTTTGCTTGACTCCATTAACCCAATTATTGAAGGCACTGGTCATTTACTTGTTGCATTGGAGAAGTAAATTGTTTCCTTGGTAAACGTACAAATTTCAAGTTTTAAAGTTGTGTCTTTGGGAAAGTGTTCCTTGAGTCTTTGGCTCCATTGCCTGATTGAGACATCCCCTTTCAACCACAACTTCTTTCTTCTATTAAAAAAATAACCTACAACCATAAGGGTTGCAGAAAACTCACCTTCTAACGCTTAATAAATCTTAAACTAACCCTAGGATTTAGCCCAAACTTTACCCTTACCCTCTACTAAGCCTAACGCACCTATTGGGATAGTTAGAGGTTGTTTCTAGTGGCTTATTTTTTCTATTGTTAATATTGGTTTTCTACATCCATAAGGCTAACAATATCACTGCAACAACCTTTTGTTTCAGCCTCCCTCTTTGTGCTAAAGTTATTGCTTAATCATTCGTGAGTTGAGCTAGCTTCCTCTAGGTTGCCTCTTGTTTATTTTATCATATGCTTAGCACTCATATTTGTCAGGAAATTAAATACACTTCCACACTAATCCTAGTAGAAGAGAAGAATAATTTAATCAAGAAGTAAAATGACACAAGCAATCACACAGTACACCAAGATTTTACCCTGAAAACCCTTAACCGGAAAACCAACATTCCTTTGAGTGTTCTGCTCTCTTGTTGTCTTATTCAATTAGAATAAAAGGTTACATGTCTAACCTTGGTCCACACCTAAGACAAAATCAACATCATACCCTCTTTCCTGCATAAGAACAACCCTATAGCCAATTCGTCTTACATATGCATGACCAACAACCTACGATTTACACATGCATTAGCATATTTTTCATTAACCTACATTATCCTTTATGGCCTTACAACACACCTCTTTATAGGATTTACAATAGGAAAAAACCTAAATATTGGCGCCCAAAAATGGTTACAAATCCATGCATATCATTTTCTACAAATCCCTCAAATCCCAGGATTCTATTATAGTCAATTCCAAGTCGGGTTTACCAGTTGACCTTCATTCGATCTCTAGTCATTCGTCTCATGCCCGTGTTGATATTATGGTAGCTTCAGGAGGTATGAACCTCTATTGTGACCTTTGACAAGATTAGAATGTTCCGGAAGGAAGCAAAGAAATGAAGGAAACCCTAGACAAGATGTCAGCTGCATAAATATAATTAATATGAATTAATTAGTACCCAGAAGGAGAAGTCGTCTCTAGTAAGTCTTCCAGAACCATTATAAATACAAGGCGCCAGTCTCTCATTTGACACACTTCTCAGCAGTTACAGAGAGCCAGTTCTGCGCGGTGCAGTTGCAGTCTTGTGCACAAATCCTGGGGAAGGTACTGCACCAACTTTTGGGTGGGACTATCTGATCAGCTTGGTTACTTCTTGCTTGGTGCATTAGCCTCTCTTGGCTATTGGACTACTACCAGGATTCTCTTCTCTGTCAAGGTCAAGGTGCTCGGAGGGTGGCTTCAACCTATGTTTGGGTGACAAGGGTATTGTCAATGGAAAAACGAGCACAATATTTCATATTCTAATAGATTATGGGCCCACACCTCCTTCATTCAGTCTAAACACTGGAAGGAAACATAGTCACTAGGATATTGAGCTCATTGAGGAACTACCTCTATGGTTACTAGCAGGAGCAGCTTCCAAAGACACTGTCACTAGGGTTACTAGTAGAAGCAGTTGCAGAACCCCTAATCTCAGATCCGACACCTTGTGATGGAGCATCTCACTCAAAAATAAGATATTCAGATGCGCCCTAACTCAGCGCACCTTTTGTCTCTCTCAGAATATAGAAATGACAAAGTTGAAGTTTTGGATCAAGGCATGACTAGTTACTAGTGAACTGAAGACATGAGTGAAACAATCAGTCTTCTATACTACTCAACATTCACTGGAACAATTGAAGATGACATGTGGATAATTGATAGCGGAGATTCTAGGCACATGACGGGATATCAAGCCAGAATCTCAAATCTAAATGATAAGAATACCTCATACAAGGTAGAGCTTGGAGACAAAACCACTTACCCCATGGAAGGATTTGGACAAGCCTCCATCAAAATGAAAACAGGTAACTATGTTCACTTAAGAAATGTTTTATATGTACCTAGTTTAGAAAAGAATCTTGTATAGATATCTTTCCTAGAAGACAAGGGAAACATAATAGCTTTCGTGGATGGAAAGGTGTTATCATGACATAAAGACTCCAACATAGAGAATTCTAGGGTTATTGGAATTCGTGAAGGAAATATGTATAGACTACTAGAACAAAATGAAGAAGCTCTTGTACACAACGAAGTCAACCCCAATGAGCTTTGGCACAGAAGGTACGCTCACATTAACTATCAAGCATTACCCTTTCTCAAAATTATGGTTGAAGGAATACCAGAGTTGCAGTCTACACATGAAGGAATCT
>ML805108.1:218536-235950 GCA_009831015.1 Picea engelmannii | reverse complement strand
AGAATATTTCCTAAGCTCTTCATACCACTTATAATTGGCCTCTAGAGGCATCCATTCATACTTATCATTTTCCATCCCATTTCCCCCTAGGGTCACCAGGATTCCCCCCTTAAGGTGACTACCTCACCTTTAAAGTGATGGGGACACCTGCCTAAGGTGACAGTGGGTAGGTTCCCTCCTAGTTGTTTCCAATTGGTGGTTGGATCAGTCTTTTCCCAACCTAAAACTTGTGTGATAACATTTTGGTTCCATTTCTAAGGATGATTTTGAATTCTCTTCGGAACCCTAACAACACTTTGGAAAGATATCCCAAATCCTTTATCCCTTAGATTTCATGGAGACTCAACCCAAGGGACATTCCATTTCCACCTTTCTTGATGAGCTCCTCTTGAATATCATCTGGTGACTCCAACCCTCCATAACCCTTCCTCTTCCAAGCCTTTCCCCCTGGGAGGTTCAATCGTTCCAAGGTTTACCAAAGAAGACCTCCTCTCAAGTCTCTTGTTGTCAAAACCATCTTCCAAGGTACCCTTCCTCTTCCTCAAATGGCTCACCCTTGGGAAAATTACCTCTACAATCCCATTAACATGTCCAATGTCTAAGGATACCCTATTACATTGTTAAAAGAGTCTAACAAGTGGTTTCCAAAGTTCCTAGGAAACAATGTGATAACTACTGAGGACCATCTTTATGTCATGGCCTGGGATATGTACAATACAGGTATTGAACATGAATATGTGGCCATGAATTTATTCTCTTAATCATTGACTGAATAAACTCTTGATTGGTTCAGAAGCCTCCTTGATAATCATATCACGTCCTATGGAGATTTTTCCAGCTTATCCAAAAGCAGATGGTCAAAAAACATAAATGATGGATGCTTGGAGCTTGATTCAATCAGATAAAGAAAAAGGAGAATGAGATAGTGAAAGAATTCAATACTAGATTTGACAGGTTGTACAACCAGATTCTAACAGAATTTCATCCTACGGCCCCATCAATTTGTCTCCTCTACATGAATTATTTTGAAGGGAAATTTCATTTAATTCTAAAGGAAAAGAATCCCACATCATTGACACAAGCCAATGAGTATAGTATTGACATTGAAGAGAATCTCCTTGATTCAAGGGTAGAACCTTTTCAATACTCGTGTGCCAAAGCAGAAGAAAATACTAAGGTTTCCAACAACATTGCTCCTGATCCAATTTCCCCCTTGACTTAGAAGATAAATCATATGAGTACTCAGTTTACCCAGGTGCAAAATTAGATTATGGGTCGTTTGACTACTGTAGAGAGGAATCAATCTTCTCCTAGACCTCAATTTTAAAAATAGCATAGAGATGCCACAGGTTGAAAACCAAAGCCTCAACAAGAGGCAAAGGCCCCAGATACTTTGAAACTAGTTGGGACAGTTGACATAGAATCTTGGTTCCTTCCATGCCATGAACCTCACAGAGAAGATGAATTCCCTCTACAAGATGAATATTCTCCTGACGATATGAATTTCATGGATATGATCTATGTGTTCCAAGAGGAAAAAGTCACTCAAGAATAGATCAATGAAGCCAAAAGAAGAGGAGAAAGAGAGGGGAGACTTCGAGCCTTGAATTAGTTCACAGATGATCAGACGAAGGAATTAAGGAGGAGGGAATATCTGAATTACACCCAAAGGAATAAAGGTTCAACCCCTCCATCATATATTGACACTCATCTTCCATCAGCAGAGAAGGTGGTGCCACCACCTCCACCTCCAATACATGAGTTGATTCCTAAACCAACTCCTACAAATGACGTTCAATTGAATATAGATGTTGCAAGAATGTTTAGAAAACTGAATATGATGGTCCTAGTGACAAAGATGTGTAAGATCCCTTCTGTGAAAAGGTATATTTTGAAAGTATTATAGGTGCCAAATAAGAAGGAATATCCTCCTATCATTTTGAACACTATGTATCTCGATCGGACAAAAGATATGAATCCTCCCTTCTATCTTTCATTAGACATGAATAGCCTCCACTTGAACAATTGCATGCTTGATTCTGGGGCCTCAACAAATGTCATGTCATTGAAGGTGACTAAAAAAATTGGTCTGAATACAACCTGACCCTATGGAAATGTATGTGGTATCGATTCAATAAGGGTCAAGGTCTTTAGGGTGTGTGAGATGTTGAGGATTTTCTGATTGATTTTCCACATATCAGCCTCCTCATGGACATATTAGTGATTGATGTTCTAGATGATTTTGGGATTCTCTTATCAAGGACCTGGTCCTCTTCCCTTGGGGGTTTTATTAGCATGAACCTTACACAGTCATACATTCCCATGGACGATGACACACATGATATCTTACACAATCGAGAAAATAATGATAAACATGTGATGGATCCTAATGGCCTTGATTATTTCAGTGAGTGTGATTATGATGTGCCTCCACAAATTATTGAGTATGATCTATCTGATCTACCCTTCATGCTAGAAGAATCCATAGATATGATCCTCCTAAGGAAATATGAATACAAAGAGAAACTTGAAAAATACCATGGAAATAAGCCACAGTCTATCCAGATTTTGAAGAAATAAGGTAAAAAACATGAAGGAATCATCAAGGAGATGGTCTGCACAGAGCCTCCTTCATATCCATGCATTGAGGAAACACCTTGCATAAATTTCAATGAAGGAATTATTGCACTCATGTGGGATAAGAGAAAGGGAAAGCCCAACCATGACCAGCGAGATGACAACTCATGGCTTGGTCCTTACATCGTCAATAAGAAGTACGATAAAGAAAAGTACTGTTTGACAACCTTAAATGAGAGAAATATGCCATTACCAGTGGATGGATATCTTCTCCAACCTTATGTTCAAGTCACATGACTTCTTCAGGGCCCATGCCCCAGGTAAGTAGGTGGGTCATCTAACTTTCCTTGCATCTACATATTGATTGCTCATATTAGTTTAGATGCATCTCATATTTCACTTTTCTCTACTTTCACATTGATTTCATGCTTAGTTTAGAATTTTTTGAAAAAATGTCAAAATATTTCATTTCTAGATTATCTTTCATTTTGGATTTTATATATATGGATAAAAGGGTGATATCACCACCCTAGATGCTCTGATCCCTTTTTTTGAGTTTTTTGGCAGACACGGGTCTACCAGGAGATGTTGTGGTTCTCATGCACTCTATGATGAGCACATGTCGCCAAGTAGGAGCCAGATGTTATCCCCATTTTGTTGGATAACTAAGGAGATTATGTCTCGAGGCCGTCAGGTTACAGATATGGCATGTTGAGAGGCTACATGACCAACAATATCCATTTTCACAGATGGAGACCCTTCTCACCACCATAAAGGTCATAAATTTTTAGATGGCATCCACCACACCAACTGACTTTCGAGAGGCAATGGGACTTTCTCCATGAGGTACAAGTCAAGTATTATGGTGAGTTCCATTTCAATATTTGAGGCATTTGAGTATGTTGTATCTTATACTAATTTTGATCTCATGACATATGCATGGAAATTATGAATTTTTCCCTAGTTCACCTTGGTGGTTTACATTGTGCCCTAGTAAGTGATATTCCTTAGGAACTGGTTTGCTACTAGGAAATCCCTTGAAGAGCCATCGTACCTTTCTTGGCCATACTTAACACTTCCCATCACTATTTACCCTTTGTTTCCTTATCTCTTGGTATTTTAGGGTATATTGAACCAAGGAGGGTTTGTCCCTCATTCTATGGGAAGAAGGGGTTGAAGGCCCAGAGGGATTGTTGTTGGATAAAAGAATAAATCCTATATTATATAAACCTTCCATATGATTCTCCCAGGGAATCCCCCAAGAAAGAAATGAAACGCTTATCTGTAAGAAAAGAGGGACCCACAAGAATAATCATTATCAATGTTCAAAGGGTTAGTTGTAGGATAGGAGGTCTCATCATGAGTCACCCTATCATGATCATGGATATCTAGTGGTATGAAATTACCATCATTTGGTCACCAAGCCAAGGTAATGGCTCTCAGTTGCATGGTTGAGAGAAAGGGGGTCTCATCACGATCCAACCTTCTCATTTCCACTAGGTATTTGTAAGTGAAACTGTCATTATTTGGACACCATGCCAGGACAATGGCCTTCAAATTGTCCCTAAATTTTAAAGAAACAAATAATGGCAAAACGATGGGCTTGGAAAAATTGCATTGCAAATGAAGGTGTCACACACCCTCTGCAAAGGCACCCATGAATGAGACATTACAACCCCTTGTATGTCATCAACCCCATGCCCATTGATTCTTGACCCTTAACCACTTCATCCACTTTACATGGCTTATAGAGGGATATTTTGGAAACACACCTTGACCTAGGGAAATATCTACCCAATAGGACACCTCGTCAACCCTCCCATATCCAAGATTGGCAAGTCGCATAATGTCTTTGAGCACTTAATTGTTTGGCAGGATAATCTTTGATGCACAAGCTTAGGTGGCTCATATATTGAATTGATTTACTTATCATGATATTTTGACTTGGGATCCTTGGAGGGTGTGCTTATTTATCTTTGCAGGACCTAGTTGGTGGATAATTTTGGAGGAACAAGCATAGCTTGGGCTTCCATGGAGCTTGAATCCCATAGGTGGATTCCAAGGGACTACATGCCGTGTTATAACCCTATAATTTATAGGATCAATTGTTGATTGTAATTTTGTTCCTTTAGTGTTTTTGACTTGCAGATATTGTTGTATTCTAGAAAAGAAAACAAAGAAAAAAAAAGAAAAGAAAGAAAAGAAAAAAGAAAAGAAAAGAAAGAAAATAAAAGAAATAAAAAAAAAATGAGAAAAATAAAAAGAGGGCATAAAAGAAAATGGATAAAGCCCCATGAAATGATAATGACTTGATCCATACAGTTTAAACCTGGCCAAGTCTTTTAAGTTTAAGTATTTAGGATTAGTGAATAAGCTTGGCTAAACTGTCTCATCTTGGTCAAATAGCCCCAAGGTAGAGTATTTTCTTAGCCCAATAGTCTAAGTTGGGCTAAAGGTGCAAATAAGTAGGTTAGGACATAGGTTAGTTAGTTTCTCTTCAATAAAATATGTAAGATGATAGATGAAAAATGCATCATCTTGATGGTGAAATGTTTTTCTAACCATATGGTGACAAAAGCAAGGGAAGTAATGCACATAACCCATAAAAAGGTCATTAAGCCTAAGTTTTGCCTCATATACTGAATTGCACCCAAGAGATTAAAGATCGGGCCTAGATCTACAACAAAGCTTTTGGCACCCAGATCTATGGCTTTGACGAGTTTTTGAACCCCCCCAACCGTTATAACTTTAACGTAAAGAGGGGGTCTAAAAAAGTGATTAATGTGTGCACTCAGATCTATGTTTATCCTGCCAGCGCGCAAATGGATGGTCCACAAGACATTCCGGACCCCCCGACCATTCTACTTTTAATGGGGGGGGTCTGACATTACGGTTAAAGAATGCATTTGGAACAACGACTGATCTAGATTTGTTCAGATAAACGGTCAGCAACAGATCTCAGACCCCCCCAACATTTCTACCTTTAACGACGGGGGGGGTCCAGAATGAAGTAGTGTCCAGGCGGGCCCCATCCCTATATGGCATCATCTCATTGCATCTTACCTACCCACTCCAAACATTTACCTCTTTCCATTTTTCCAACTCACCACCACGATCCAAAGATGTCACACCCCAAAACCACCCCTTGCAAGTCCCATTTCATGACCCTGTCAGCATGTCCCCTCCATCTAACCATTACGGGTCATACCTTTCTCGTTCATTTCCCAATCACCATTCTACACGTCAACCGAGTACACACATCATATGTCTTTCACCTTTCCCCCTCATGCTCTAAAGGACCCGTTGGCCATTTATTACTGGACACATACCCGTTGTTCACCTGACCTGTCCTTTTTTCGCCCAACGAATACTCTTTCACTAAATTCCAACCCTGTTTCGGTCTTTCACATTCCACTCGCCTCCCTGATCAGAGAGCCATAGTATCTTCATCTGGAGAAACCTTTTTACTTATTACACCCGAGGCCATCGATCAAATGATGCAGGTACCCAAAGCCAAACCCCGTTGTCCCCTCACAATCGAAATTCTGACAAAAATGTATCAGAAACTATCTTTTCCCCAAAGAGAAAAAATCTTTGAGCTTTTCCTCCCACAAGATGCCCAATTTCCTAAGAAGAATCCTCCTTATCATTCCTCCATATTTTCTGAAAAGGGAAACCAGATTATCTCAACACTGTGTTGTTTTCTCAGTTACTTCTCAGACGAATGGGTGGATGAACCTATCCTAGGTTTCCTGTCCATTTTCTCTGTTGAAGAGAAAATTGCCACCTAGTTTGACTACAACAGTTTTTTGGCTGAAAAACCTGCACGAGCAACTGACAAATTTCCCTATAGAAGGCATGTTATGGTATTCTTCAATACTGGCCTACATGTTTATGTTCTATCAAGTAAACAATTTTTTCTTTCTCATGCAGGAAATAGACAAGGACAAAAAACCACAAACAGTAACTTTATGGACGTTGCTGCTCAGAAGAAACTCCACTGAGTTTAGTTTCAAACAGTTCATTGAGTTGTTTTATCACCCAGTGGTAAGCATGCTCAGTGGAAGAAGAAAACCAAGGATAAATGAGGAGATACAAAGAGTTCTGCACCTTTCGGAACTCGCAAAGACCGGGGACTAGTTCCTATATCAGAATCATACAAAGATCAGATTGTATGGGTGTGAACTAGCTCCATACAAATTGCCCAAGTATGTGCCTGTTCGAATATTTGCACTGGAGTATATTCGTTAGATGATAAACTCAAATGACATTCATTTTGTGTCTCTGAAGAAAAAACAACAGATGAGGATTAAAGGGAAAACAGGATCGTTTATCTGCAACAGTCGAGCTGTTGGGGAAGAGGCAAATAAACTATTAAAGGAAATGAAATTTTGAACCAGTTTCATTTGGAATTATGATCCAAGTGGGATCATTGCATAGATGATATCCAAAAACAAAATTTCACCTTATGCTCACACCCTTAAACAAAAAATTGAAAATTATGTGAACCAGACAGAGTGGGAGGCAAATACTCTAGTAGATACTGAACAACAAGAATCTCCTTCAGTCTCTTTTTCACAGACTACCACTCCACAGGTACCAAAGGAAACAAGGCCAAGAAAGGATGCCTCTCCTTCATCCACTGAGGTATCAACAAAAAATTTTCAGGTATACAACAAAAGACCCAACACCACTCACAATACTCACATGTCTGGTGAGGAAAAGCCCTACTCTGCCAAAGTGATTGAGGGAAAACATTATCTGGTGTCCGCTTCTTCTTCAAAGAAGTAGACGAATATTGTTGTGACCACCCAAACTCCAAAAGGATCTATACCTCTGAACATTTTCAAAAAATATGACATGATTAAAAAGAAGAACCAGATGCTGACCAACAACACCTACGCTCAGTTCTGGAAGCAAACCTCCATAGCACAACACAGATTGTTGTCAAGTTTTGACATAGAGAAAGGAAGAATTCATCTGGAATTTCTTCAAGCACAGGTGTCTCAACCCAAAGAGATCACTGACTACAAAAGTTCAACTATTGTTTTTGACACCAAACAAGTCCATCCTGCTGACCAGATGGATTTGCACAGACAAACTGGAGAAATGGTTTTCTCCACATTGGCACATGCTTCCTCTATGGCAGAAAAATTATGGGTATCTCTAAACAATGGTCAGGCCCAATTGAAGATGGAAAAAATATCTTCTTTTGCAAAGTATAACAGAATAAAATCCTTAGAGGATTTAGTGCTCAAGATTGGGTATGATCCCTCGAATGTAAAAGAAGCAGAGGAGATGTTAAAGAAAAAGAATGTCGACATTGCATCTCTGAGAAAGCAGCTGAAATTTCCACCAATAGAGGATTCAAAAGCCAAAGAAATAGCTGATATAGAAGACGATAAAGAGGAATTGTTGAAGCTAATCATGCAGTAGAACGCACAGATAAAGGAAATGGAGGTAGAATTGGAAAGGTTATTGAAAGAGAAGGAACAATCAACCCCAATGGAAGTCATTCCATTGAGTGTAGTTCCCCTTGCAGAAGTTAGTACAGCAACTGTTCCAACAACCACTACAACAAAAATTCCATCGGCAACTCCATTGACAGCAATGGAAAAAAATGTGGAGCTAGCAAAATCCATGGAGGAGATGACTCTGCAAGGAACAAAGATCAATAGGCTGAAAATGGAGGTTGAAAGTCTCCAGGAACTCAAGTCTTCCTTCCAAACAAGATACAACATTGAAAGACAAGTATCAGAGAAGCTCAAGCAGGAAATATGACAGCTTCAGAAACAAACAATGGCAGGTAAGACATTAGAAGAGGCTAAGGAAAATATCTTGACAGATATATCCAACTCCATAAACAAAATTTGGCCCATGGTGCAAATCATGTTTGAGAAACATGATCTGGTGCTGAAGAGTAGACAGGCCATTGACAGGATAAGAAGAGAGCTGGGTGAAATCCCATGGTAGCTAATGAGATCATCAAGTTTTTGAATTCAAAAACCAAGGAAGAGCTTGAAAACCTGAAAGTTGAAGACAGAACATAGACTATCCTCGAAGTCAAAAGAGTGTTGACCAAAAGAGGATTAATGTTGCAGTTGGAGGAGAAAGCTCAGAACATGGACATGGGAGTTCATAGGTTTTTTAACAAGCTTGAGGCCTTACAGAAAAAGGGCCTTCTAGGATTACATGTCCTAAATGATAAATTGATGACCTTATCCAATTATAAGCAAAAGATTGCCACCATTGCCAAATACAGTTCCAAGTTCTCAGGGATATAGGGAAGCATCATAGGCAAAGCATTCTTGGAGAATTTGTAGCCTGACCTCAACATACAACACGAAATCAAGTATGTTTTCCTCACCAAGCCGAATTTTTCTAAGTATACCGAGATGGATGAAATATACCACTGACTATTGAAAGTTACCATCCCCGATACACAAAGATGGGATGAGTTGTGCGAATTGATTGAGTAAAGATAAAGGTCTCGTCCAAATCAACGTCCAGTGTAGTCAAAGTCATGTGAATGACTCACCAATGGTCTTCCCCAAAATCAACATGAGAGATTCGATGCACCATCATCAATTCCTATATTTTTGCATCTTGTTATCTAGATAGTTAAAATTAGCATCTGCCACGTCCTGATCACTGATGACAGGGTCACTTGTAATTTTGATTATAAATACTTCAAATTTTGAAGTACTAAGGGTTGATCGTTACGCCCGAGCAAGCTGTAATCGATGTAATTTTTATCAAGAGGTTATTCCAGTAATACAAAGAGACGTCTCACAAGATTCTCGCGTGTTAGTTGTTGGAGAAGTTTCCTCTGTCTTCGTAAAAAAAAATCATTCGCAGTTATCATGTTGTTTTTTCTAATCTAATCTTTAAAAGAAGTTAAAGTTGTAGAATTTTCCATCGCGTACTCTGTTCCTAATATTTTACAGATCTAAATGTTTTCCTTCTGATGTTATAACAAAGAAATTATTAATTTCTTTTTTGTTTTAACTGATATCTCACTTTTTCAGCAATCCATCATTTTATTTCTAAAGAATCCAGCAGTTGCACTACCTTGCCCTGTAAAATGAATATTGTAAAAACTATCCTTTGATCTCCATTTTTATAAACTAGACCCCATATCCCAATAGAAGCGTAAGTGACATTCAACCATTTTATTAAAAAATAAAAATAACTTGGTACTATTCTTTTCTAACTAGCCTAAGATCTGGAAATCCAAACAAATCTAAATCTTACAGAGAGTTCCCTCTCTGAAACTAGCAGGACTAGATCCCAATTTCGAAGAGGTTGGTAAGGTTACCTCCTGTAAAAAATTTCTTCCCTTTTACAACCTCTAGGAATTTACAGAGTGATAACATAATTGGTGACTCCACTAGGGAATCTGAACAGATTTCCAATCCTATGCTTTCTTTTTTCTATACAAAGAAAACCTTATTTCTGAACAAGTCGTAAAATCTAAATATATTAAGAGATAATGTTCAAAGGTTGTTTAGATTTGTATATAATTAATTTAAGTTTTTCTTAAAAGAAAAATAAAATAAAAAAATTAGAATTTTGGCTACCAAAAGAATTTTTACTAGATCTCATCCAAATCCAGAACCTGCAACTGCAATAGACAATCCCAAGAAATTACTCAAAAAGAAAACCGTTACGGAAGGTTCGAGAAGTCACAGTCCCT
Source organism: Picea engelmannii (assembly GCA_009831015.1). Lineage (NCBI taxonomy): Eukaryota > Viridiplantae > Streptophyta > Pinopsida > Pinales > Pinaceae > Picea > Picea engelmannii. The sequence goes on along the minus strand of ML805108.1, from coordinate 225,677 downwards.
TTCACAGATCTCCTTCCCTCCCAGAAAAACTGGTTTCCCTCCAAGATCTTGAGTTTGATATCCCTTTTGAAATAATCCTTTTTAGAACAAAATCAGACAACTTTGTAAGTGAAATTGTGTTGGATCAAACCATCCTGCAACCTAAGACTCTTGAAATTATCTCACCCAGGGAAGATTTTGATCAACTTTTTCTCCGGGAATTTGATAAATTAGAAGATTTGGTGGCTAATCTTGATCAAGCCTTGGAAAGATCTCACTTCCAGTGGTCGGTCGAACTTTCTACCTAAACGATTGTTGCAGCCTCTATGAAACCTCAAACAATTCACTCTACACCCCCTAGCCCTTTGTCCTCCACTTCATCTGTTACATCCCATCCAATCATACAGGTTAATGTTCAAGCTCATCCACCATATATGGCAACAAGATATGCTCCCTTGGTGTTGGATGCTCCTTTGCATGCCATGCCTCAAGATTATCAAACTAGACTCCCTCAGTATGACAGTACTGGTTCTATTAATGCACAACAACATGTTGACAAAATGAATGATTATTTTGATCTGCAGAAAGTAGATGAAGCTAATGTAAAAATGAGATTATTTTCACAAAGAATGACTGGGGATGTTAAAAAGTGGTTTAAAGACTTACTTCTTGCTTTGATAACTGATTTTTCCGCTTTTCACAGAAGTTTTCTGGGCAGATGGGAGGTTAAGAAAAATCCACTCCAGATATTATCAAAGTATGAGAACATCAAGAGTAATCAGGGAGAAACAGTGCAAGATTACTGAACCAAGTTCAATAACCTTTACAATTCCATCCCTGCTGACATAAAACCCCCTCAAGGTTTAGAACTAATTAAGTTTCCAGATGGATTTGACGTTGATATGTCATATCAACTAAGGGAAAGAAATTCAGCTACTCTGGAAGGCATGCAAAAAAGCGCAGTAAGCGTGGAGGCTAACCTACTATCTAGAAGGGCCAGGAAGAGAACATAGAGGAGGGTCACAATCAAAGAGGAACCTTCCACATCCTCTTCAGATGCCAAATTGGAATCTTTAGCCAGAGCGATGGAAAGAATGATGGAGAGACTTACTATAGCTGAAAGAAATCCTCCCAGGGATAACCAAGCTACGCCTCCAATTTGGAACCCAAACTTCAGAAGAACTCTGTCCCAAATCCGATAGAGAGATCTTAGGGATCAAAGAGAACAGAGGGGGGTAGATCAACAGATCAGACCACCCCTCCAGGAGAATTACGTTGATGATGGGGAGGAGGTACTCAAGGAATTCGATGACACTCATATAAACCTCATGGGCTTTCATGATGATGAATCCATTTTCCTCACCCAGGAAGAGCACGAGATTTTCCTTCTTTCACAAACAAAGGTAAATGAGGAAGCAAATGAAACAGAACAGGAGGATTTTGAGAATGCTATTATGGAGGTACACAGGTAGTATAACTTGAGGAGAAACATAGAAAATGACAACCCTCCAAAGAAGACTGCTGAAACAAAGAAGGGTAATGAAACAACGAAAATAGTCGAAACCAAAAAGACCTCAAAAAACCCTCCCAAGAAGATCCTTGAGAGAAATAATGTTGAATCTTCTACACCAAAATCTTCAGAGATTCTACAAAGAGAAAATCAGATGGAAGTTTCACCAATCAGTCAAACAAGCCAACCAAGGGCATCTAGCTATAGATTTCCAACAGATAAACCAAAAGTACAGATCTTAAACAAATTTTCCACTGCATTCAGCCTTGAAGGGGAATTAGCTAAATTGAAAATTCCCATTCCCCTCTTTGGGTTAATGAACAAGAATTCTTACAGGTCACAGGTGATTAAAGCTTTAAGCATCGAACCCAAGATAGGTACTAAGGCTTTGAATGTTGGATCTGCAAATCATTCAGACACAGTAAATCTTGTTGATGACCGACCAGAGCTCATGTTTGGTCCTGAAGTAGATGGTCAGACTAATAATGGGGATGTCGTACCTTTTTACATCAATCTAAATATCCATGACTTGATATTACACAATGCTATGTTGGATTCGGGTGCCTCTCATAACCTGATGCCCAAGGCAGTGATCGAAAATTTGGGACTTAAAGTCACCAGACCCTACAAGGATTTGTATTCTTTTGATTCCAGTAAGGTTAAATGTATAGGCCTAATCAAAGACTTATGCATCACTGTAGCCCAAATTCCAAAAAAGAGTGGTAATGGATATAGTAGTTGCGAACATTCCCCCAAAGTACGGTATGTTACTATCGAGGTCATGGGGAGCTAAGCTGAAAGGAAATCTACAGCTAGACATGTCTTATGCCACTGTTCCAGTCTTTGGAAAACAAAGAAGACTGTACAGGGAAACTTTGATGAAATACATGGTCAGTAGTTAAGAAAAACCTCATAATTACCCCCTGTACTCGACACACTCCAACCTGGATTCTTTCATCTTATACAATGACGGTGACCTGGAAGGACAAATTGCCCAGCTGGAAAGTGACACAACTGATTCAAAGGAAAATAAAGAAATCATCGAGGCAAGAGAGGTCGAAACTATGGAAAGTGAGGGACTGCCAGTAGATTTTTGGAGCATGGACTTCGATGGTGCAGTGAGAAAAGAGGGAGCCAGAGATGGAGTTTGGTTACATAATCACAGATCAAGATATTCAGAGAGCCATTCCTACAAACTAAACTTTCAATGAACTAACAACATAGCTGAGTACGAAACTTTGATGCTCGGCCTGAAACTATTGAAGAAAGTTGGTGCCAAGCAGATAATGGTAAGGGGTGATTATGAATTGATTATCAAGCAAATCAAAGGTGAGTATGCAACAAAACATCCCAGACTTAGAGCCTATAGGAATGTTGTTTTGGATGCTCTTAAATTCTTTACTGAGATTGACTGACAGATAATTCCTAGGGGACAAAATATACTCACAGATGGGCTAGCTACATCAATAGCTACCTGTAAAATCCCTTTTCATCCCACTCGCAAGTACACAGTGGAGGTGAAGTGCAGACCAACCATTCCTGACAACATCAGATATTGGTAGGTATTTGGAAATGATGATCAGATCAAAGATTTTCTACAATGTAAGAATGATTTTGAATGTACAAACATAGATTTAGAAAATGATGATGAATTTGTAAATAAATCTATATTTAAGAATGGTAGTGTAAATAAAATAGATGCTGAAGAATTAAATGAAAATGAGGTAGATTATGATATTCTGCAGTTGAAAAATAATGTGTTACCTATAGGTTTAGTTCTATTGGAAGACTTGTTTGGTTTTAACGATGTAGCCAGAAAACCAAAAATTGAAGCTAGTGGTAAAGAGGTTGAAGAGTGCAACATAGGAACAGAAGAAAACCCCAAAATGATAAAACTGTCTAAATCTCTGCCACCGGAGAAAAAAAGAAAATACATTGAACTTTTTAAGGAATATATAGATGTTTTTTCCTGGGGCTATGAGGACTTAAAATCCTATGACACAAGTATCATACAACATCAGATTCCCATAGAAGAAGAACACAAACCTTTCAGGCATAAACTTAGGGGAATCAATCCCAAGTTGCTTCCCATGATAGAGAAAGAAATCAAAAAGATGTATGATGCAAAAATTATAGTTCCCTTGAGATTTTCCAAATGGGTTTCTAACCTAGTTCCTACCAAGAAGAAAATCGGTGAGATCAGAATTTGCATAGATTTCAGAAATCTGAACAAAGTCTCTCTTAAGGAAAATTACCCATTGCCCAAAATGGACCATATTTTTCAAAACGTAGTTGGGTCTAGTAGGATTTATTTATTAGACAGTTTCTCGGGTTACAACCAAGTCCTGGTTCACCCAGAAGATCAAGAGAAGACAACATTCACCACACCCTGGGGAACCTTCATGTATGTGAAGATGCCTTTCAGATTGATGAATGATGGTGCCACATTACAAAGGGCAATGGATATTGCTTTGTGGACGAACTAGGAAGATTTATAGTCATATATCTGGATGATGTGACTTTATACTCCCATTCTGACGAAGAACATTTGCAGCATCTCAGATGAGTGTTTGATAAATGTAGAAAATTATGGATTTCATTGAATCCAAAGAAGTCTTTGTTCGGATTAGAGGAAGGCAAGTTACGGGGACACATAATCTCCAAGGATGGAATCAAAATCGATCCCAATAGGATAGAAGCCATTCATAAGGTGGAACACCCTAGGAACTTAAAATAACTGCAATCATTCATAGGAAAAATAAATTTCCTTAGAAGGTTCATGCCCAACTTGGCCGAACTTCTTATGAACATCACTAACATGTTGAAAAAGGATGCAAAAATCAAATGGAACACTGAAGCCAAGCAGTCTTTTGAACAGGTAAAGCATGCACTTACCCAAGCTCCAGTTCTGATCAGCCCAGACTATTCCAAAGATTTTTATCTTTTCTCTTTTGCATCTGAGCACACTATAGCAGCAGTATTGTTGCAAAAAAATAGTGAAGGGTACGAGCAACCCATAGCAATTTTCATCAAAGCTTTAAGAGACGTTGCATTGAATTATAATATTATGGAGAAACAAGCCTTTTCCCTAGTAAAGGCTATAAATGATTTTAGAGTCTATATTCTCCATTATCACACAATTGCATACGTTCCAAATGCAGTGGTAAAAGATATCCTGACTCAGGATAATCCATATGGAAGAAGAGGGAAATGGATTGCGGTCATTATGGAATATGACATCGAAATAAAGCCTACTAAATTGATCAAAGGACAGGATTTGGCCAAACTAATGGCATAATCAAATTGTAATGCTCTAGATATCAATTTCTTCGCTGCAGTTGACGAACAGGAGGAGCAGGCGACTCCAAAGGTAAAAGAGGTATTATTAAACTCTCCCTGGTATGCAGACCTCATTTTTGTACTTCACAACTTACAAGCTCCTCCTGGTTTAACTAAGACCAAAGCCAGATTTATCAAACTGAAAGCATTAAAATTTTGTATTCTAGAATCTAATCTTTATTGGAAAGATACTAGTGGTATTTTGCTTAATTTCCTGTTGAAATATGAAGCTGACAAAGTTCTACATGAGTTCCGTGCAGGAGATTGTGGAGGACATCTGAGTTGGAAGACCACAACCAACAAAATCTTAAGAGTTTGTCTCTATTGGACTACATTGTTCGTTGATGTTCATAACAAAGTTACTTCTTGTCATAAATGTTAGGTTTTTGAAGGTAAAAAGAAGTTGCTACCTCTTCCCATGAAACCCATATCAGTTGAAGCCCCTTTCCAACAATGGGGTTTGGACTTTATTCGAGAAATACACCCATCCTCTTCAGGCCAACACAAGTGGATCCTCACATCCACGAACTATTTCACCAAATGGATCAAGGTTGTGCCATGCAAGCAAGATACTGACTCTGTTATCATAAAAAAATTTAAAAACTAATATCTTATCTCGTTTTGGGTGCCCCAGGAAAATTATAGCTGACATTGTCGTGACTTTCAGATCCAAAAAACTCATATATTTTTGCATCCATTACCACATTACGTTGGGGCATTCCATAGCCTATTACCCTCAGGGAAATGGGCTAGTTGAGTCCTCGAACAAAATTTTGGTGAATATCCTCAAGAAAACATTACAAGAAAACAAGAAGTCCTGGAATAATAAATTGGTTTTTGCACTATGGGAAGATAGACTGAGTAATAAAAGATCAATTTTTGTCTCTCCATATCAACAGGTATATGGCACTGAGGCGATTTTTCCTACTTCTCTGGGAGTTCCAGTTATGAAATTATTGCAGGAAGCTCAGGCAGAGCCTAATGATATTCAAAGAAGAATAAATCAAATGATTCAGTTACAGATATCTAGAGAAAAAGTGTACAACAGAACTCAAGTGATCCAGGAAAATATAAAAAAGATTTATGACAAGAGAACCAAAGAGGATAACTTTGAATTGGGTGATCTAGTTTTTAAATGGGACTCCAGAAATGAAGATAAAGGTAAACATGGAAAGTTCGATAGCCTATGGAAGGGTCCTTACACCATTCAGGCCTACAGAGGAAATAATGCTTTCCTACTTAATAATAATGATGGATCAGACCTGCTAGGGGGACTTGTAAATGGCAGGATGTTGAAGCATTACCTTCTGCCTCAATAGAGAGATCACCATTCCCTTTCCATTGTACATATCATTTATTTTATAGGCACTTTGTGTGTAGGTGCTTTTGTTCAGGTGTTTGAATCCCACAGAGAAGGCCCTAAGACACTGAATAATGTCATCAAAATTTTCAAAATAAACCAAGTCAGATAGTAGAAGAAGCTCTAGAGGAATTTTTTCAAGACAACAAGAAACATGATTCTTGTCACCTCACAAGGAGGGTACCATCCCTAGGTGGAGCCACTGTTATAACCCTATCATTTATAGGATCAACTGTTGATTGTAATTTTGTTCCTTTAGTGTTTTTGACTTGTAGATATTGTTGTATTCTAGAAAAGAAAAAACAAAACAAAACAAAACAAAGAAAAGAAAAAAGAAAAGAAAAGAAAAGAAAAATAAAAGAAATAAAAAAATGAGAAAAATAAAAAGAGGGAATAAAAGAAAATAGATAAAGCCCCATGAAATGATAATGACTTGATCCATACAGTTTAAACATGGCCAAGTATTTTAAGTTTAAGTATTTAGAATTAGTGAATAAGCTTGGCTAAACTATCTAATCTTAGCCAAGTAATTAGGTTAGTTAGCGAATAAATTTGACCAAACAGTCTAATCTTGGTCAAATAGCCCCAAGCTAGAGTATTTTCTTAGCCCAACAATCTAAGCTGGGCTAAAGGTGCAAATAAGTAGGTTAGGACATAGGTTAGTTAGTTTCTCTTCAATAAAATATGTAAGATGATCAATCAAAAATGCATGATCTTGATGGTGAAATGTTTTTCTAACCCTATGGTGACAAAAGCAAGGGAAGCAACACACAAAACCCATAAAAGGTCATTAAGCCTAAATTTTGCCTCATATACTAAATTGCACCCCAGAGATTAAAGATCGGGCCTAGATCTACGACTAAGATTTTGTTGCCCATATCTATGGCTCTGATGAGTTTTCGGACCCCTCGACCGTTCTACCTTTAACGTTGAGGGGGGGGGGGGGGGGGGGG